>JAEUWP010000511.1:0-125268 GCA_018524725.1 Podaxis mareebaensis | reverse complement strand
CACATGCAACCCGTCCAAATGGTCCTCATACTTCAACCCTTCCTCGTCACTACACACCATAACCATCCGTACACCTGTCTTCCCACTTGCTAGCCAAAGATCGAACTTTCGTCCATCGCGAGCAAAGCTCTGTGCATAGATCGCTGACGATCCGTCTTCCAAACTCCGCGCAATCGACGTCGCCGTCGTCCCTGAGCCATTACGTTCTGCCACCCCAAGATTGTCGTCAACTCTTATCCAGACAACGCATATATCCAAGAAACCCACCAGCCAGACACACCCAAGTCCCATCCGGGCACTAAACGACAAGCAGAAGGGCTTTTGGTAAGTATCCCAAACAAGACAAATACGACAGGCACTGGGTGAACAAGGAAAGTGTCATCCACCCTGGACAGCGTCCCTACGGCGCTACTACCCCTGATTCGGGCCCATACGAGCTCGCCGAGCGTCCAATACGATGATGATCATTCATCTGACACTCCAGGGCCAAAGCGAACATCGCAAGAGACAGCTCCAGAAACCCAATCACTCAAAACTCACCGACTCGGACTCCGATCCCTTCGTACCTTCCAACGTCACCCTATATGCCCTCTCCTTCCATTCCTCCCTTGCCTTCGCCTTACCCTTTCTCTCGAACCTGTCCTTGTCAACTCGTCCCTTGGCGACCTTATCGACGGAAGCCAAGGGGCAGATATCATATGTCCGACCATGAACTACGAAGCTGCACCCAGCCTTAAAGTCGGCATTAGGAAATATAATGGAATCACTGTCGGAAGGTAAACGATAATCGCGGTGTGTGCTTGCAAGGACGGTGATATCATAAGTGGCCGATGCCAAAGATGAAGATGAGGGTGATGCGGGAGAGAAAGACGAAACCCCGAGTAGCGTCACGATAAGCGCAAATGAATGCGGGGGATGCATCTTCCCGAGACTGCTGCACTGGATGTATGCGTCTGTATATAGTCGATAGGGCACCTAATGATCGACAATCGGAGGTGACCCGGATGTGGGGAGGGACGCAGTCGAGGTCTAATGAAAGCGATCGGAGTGAGGGGGCGGAGAAAGTTTTTGTTATAGAATGACCACCCTTATGAACCGAATGTGTCGCAAAAGAGCCCAGAGGAGGGATGCGGGAAGAACGGGAGGTTCTGAGTACCAGGTACCTGATTAGCGAGGAGAACGGAAGATAAGTGTTGAAAGTGGAATTATGACGAAGGCTGTTGCAAGTGGCCAGCCTCTAGTGTGCTCCACAGTACCAGCAGCGGCGATGGGGGCGGGGGAGAGGAACAGACGGTAGGAAAAGACTAAATGATGTTAATATCGTATTACTAGCACCAATATGGCCCCTCATAACCCCAACTGTCGGCAACCATGCCACACCCGAATGGCACAAAAACGGCACCCTAGGCTGGCCAGACTCCACCTGCAGAAGGAAAAGGAAAGTCACGGTTTTACCCGATCACGCTTCGGCACCAACAGCTTTGATTAGGAAGGTCAGGATACCATTTTGTTCCAGAAGATACCGGTTGAGAAACGAGGGTGATTTTGAGTCCATTGGGGGCTCATGTTTCGAGAATTGATCATTCATAAAACATGTCTCGCGCGTGCGCTTTTCTGATTGCCTGGGAATATTCACTGTTATTAGGGTGTATGTGCAACCCCGTTTTCAGTGAGTTTTCAGTGAGAACTGAATTGAAACTGAATTGCTCCACACCCATAATCTCGCTGAAAACAAGGTTGCACATACACTCTATTCCGGCCTCGTTGGAGTCTTGGAATATATCGTTTTTCGTGTGACTGACGAATTGGTATATTATCGCATATCAACCGACAATGCCTCGTGTTAAGCCATGCCACAGGCTTACGGGATGCCGTTGGGAGCCACGACTGGTCATTTCCATTCATTAATGGATTGTACCATGTGCTCGCCACCATTCTTCTGCTTCTTTCTCATCCTCCTCCGGCCGCTTCCCCCTGCTATTCTCCGCTCCTAGAACCGGCGAATACAGTTGAGTGAGTAGGGAGGTCACATCTATTCGGATATGTGCCACTGTGGCTGCTACATAACCACTTAGAAGCATTCTCACTGTGCGGTTTGAAACTAAAGTGCTTTACTTGATAATCAGAGCCTTGCTGTCTATTAGATATTGAATCAAACTATTTCATATATTAGACCCTTCTTCACCCGAATGATAGAAGTTCCAACTTCACCTCCGGCCAAAGACGAAAGTTACATATCCATTGACAAGACCTCAACTGTGCGAAATAAAAGGTATCTATCATCATTATCATTGGTCTATTCTATCCAAGAGAAGTATATATCCAAAGACATGTATCAAAGCCAAGCATTATCCCGAGGAGCACCCGCGGGTATTATACCCAGTTCTAGAGATTGCTCACCCTCCCAGAGGGTACCAAAACCCAAAATGATATACTTGCGTCCACCATATAATAATCACACAAAAACAATGAAGCAAACAGAAGGCAAAGGAACCAAGCACAATTGCGAATTGGGTTGGCAAAAGGTTCCTATTCACACCAAAACCCCTCGCATACCGAGTGAAATCTAGGCCAATCAAGAAGCCTGTGGGACTGTCCACTAGGTTCCAACTTAAGAGAACTTTGTCCCTCAAGTCTGCTATTGTCAAAGAAGCCATACCGACGGCACAGTTCAATGACAGCGAGCAACCACGACTGACGGTAAGTCTAGTCATGGAAGTAGCGTTTCAGATGTCCAAAAAAAATGAACACCTAAAGACACAACCAACGGATATCACTCCATTGATTGTAGATTCCATGGTGTGCAAGCCCAAAACCGCATACGCAGCTTGAGAAAGCGCAGAGCATGGAGGAGCGGGGTAGCCGATTAGACTATATGCATAAAACTATGCACTGGTAGCGATAGGGTTTTGGTGGATAGGCAGGAAAGGAAGAAATGTAAAAGCACTACCTCAAGGCGTTTCGCCTCTGCAGATCCTATGAGACTGATGCATTAAATGATCTGCATGACAAGCCCGTTCGAAGTAGGTGCGCGCAAGATAGACAAGATAGCACAGTGCGTGGATGAAGCGGAATCCGATCAGATTATGCATACGGGACTACGCACTGGTGACGGAGGAGGATTTGGTTACCAAGAGCTTGTGGTGGTGAGACAACGACATGGACGGGCATGGATAAGATAGTGGAACTGGTTAAAGGAAGATGCCGGGCTGACATTGAGGCTTTATGGGCAAGGAGGGACCTGCCCTCAAGATGTGCACGCGTTAATTATAGCCCAAATTCACCTCCGGCCAAAGGCGAAGTCACATATACTATAATCGACGAGACCTCGACTGTACATGACGAATAGATAAGATCTATTACCATCGGTATAATCTATCCAATAGAAGGACATGTAATAATCAGTCTTCTAAACACAAACAGGCGAGGAGCCAAACTACACGGTTGTGGTTGGGCCGCCAAAAAATCACCACTTGCACCAAAACCCCTCGCATACCAAGTGAAATCTAAGCCATATGTTGTGAGCCCGATGTATGTCTACACCGAGCTCGAACTCGAGAGAAGACTTGTCCCTCAACTTTGATGTTAGTGGGACGAGATAATGGAGCTGGTTCAAGGCAGATGCCAGCTGGCATTCAGGCCTTAGGGGCAGGGAAGGGCCTGCCCTTAAGGTGTACCAGCGCTAATTATAGTCCACTCCCACCGCATCCGAATGCACTTCCAGACCATTCCTTGCGACGCAACAAAATCTATATCAACCCCAGAACGCATTGCAGAATCATGGATACTATCCGAACAAAAAAACAAAGATATTTTTGCTACTGAAACCTCTGAAACGTGGTTGAAATTCCACCAATAATGTACACCAAGATGAGAAAGCAAGTTTGAATGAATGAGCGTGAATAAAGGAGAGGAGGTGCAGGGCCTTAGTATGCTAGCGGTATAGGCACCAAAAGCTGAAGATCTATGGACACATCAATGGTACTGATACGAGCTTGGTGAGGTATGATGAAATGCGACGTTGGAAAAACAGGCAGATAGCATCGACTACATGGTCCGAGGAAAAGTGAAATGAGGCGAACCTGACGTCAGACCGCCCTACCACTTGTCTCATGGTCCACTTTCGTGTCAACGAGGGTGGAGATAGAAATACCCAAGTGTTCGGATCGACTCTGTATCCAGGAAATTCGTCAATTGATTTGGCTAACATTACGTATGGGGAGCTATCTTAACCGCACCTTCTCGGGTTGAACACTCTGGCTTGGCCGTGCAAACTCGGGATCGTGATATCTCCTTGAGTTGTTGGCGGAGAGTTGAGATAGGTGGATGGAGACCGGCTCGTCCATACTTTTACGCAGGCCTTCGCGTGCGTTGAGGCTATGTATCAAAAGCAAGATTAACATTAGACCCGTGTTATGACGACCACAAGGATGGCTCACGCAGCAAGGTACGAGTTGAGATAGACTGTGAGAAGGATGACCGTGGTCAGGGGCTCGATGGTTGGAGAAAACATAAGATCGGCTTACGTTTGCTGAGCAACAAGTAAAACCCTGGTCGATGCATGAGTTTCTGCACTACATGTGTTACATAGGGGTGCCGAAAGACAACTTACCAAGGAAGATAAAGTTATGGGGCATTATAGCATAGGTGATCATGCCAGCAGCTGCATCGATACTATTCCGAGGCCTGGTGAACAACCAAGACATAGGGATTGCGAACGGAAACCTACGCAACGAGAAGACCAGTATTGACTGTATAAGCCAAAAGGGACCGAATGAGTGAATCGGTTCGTTGGAACCCCGTTCGAGATTTCCAAAGATAGTAGCATAGTGAAAGAGCGACGAGGAGATCGGATCCTGTTCCAGCTGCGAAGCTGACATAGAACAAGGACTAGAAGCGATTTATCAGCGCCCGGCTGGCGAAAAAAGTTTTCCTGTCAGACATACCGACAAGGCTTGGAGATCCATGAAATTGGTATTCTGGAACGCCTTCACCGTGATGACTTCAATCGAACGCAGCGTCGGTAAGCTCGGTGATGTTCAGTATTCTTATTGCCACTTACCGAGGCCGACAACTGCATGTATGGATTACATGAGTTGTGATATTTTCGTGTAGCGACGGAATAGAAACAGACCTAGATCAGTTGTTGATACGCCCATCTAGATTAGGCTCAGTGGGGTGTCAAGGAAGCAAGGTGAGAAACTCACAATAAGCCCAGTAAGCCACATGTTCTTTTCGCTCACTACCCAGCATTATATCAGCGACTTGGAGGAGCCCCATTAGTGAAAGTACACTCACATAACCAGACGCGATGAGCGAACATAGTCCGAATGATGAAGTTGGAGACGGACTTGTTCATAGTTAAACTTCAACAACACTTGAACCGGTGTATTTGAAACTTACAGTGGCTGCGACGTGGGTCTGGGGTCAAAGCGTGAGCAAGCAAATTTGATATACTCGGCCAGACAAACTCACGATAACACTCCACACCACTGCAAACAGAGCAGTGGGTTTGAGATAGTTTGTTACCATGTAGAAATACAGGAAGTGGCCGTTGAGAACAGCATCGAACGTATCGAGGGCCCTATTGGGAGTAGCGAGCGATGAGATGAACACGACTACATACTCTCCTCACATACCAAAGAAAAGCAATCTAGATGCCCCAGCAGCAGAGTCAAGATACCACATCCGTCAGGTGAGTTCGTACGGGTTGCTTGAGATGCTCTCACCATCCATTTGAACCAAATAGTGTCCTTGGATCCTCTGATAAAATAATTGTATGTCTGCACACAAGTCACACCATAAAGCCTGTGAAAGTGCTCATGGTGAGACGAAAGGCAAGCGAGATATGACATAACTACTCACGCTGTTGCAGCCAAACCTCCCACAAGCAATGCCCCCAGGGTGTTGTCAAATTTTATACCCGCTAGATTTAACGCCATCTTGGGTCCGCGACTTCACCAGGTATCGCTGGGAGGATATCAGGTAGTAGCAGGCCTCAGGGGAGCCAGTTCAGTAATTTGGCAGAGAGGCAGCCAAGCAACGGGGGAAACGGTGATATGACCAACGGAGGCTCGGGTGTTTAAGTACCAATCACAAAAGACATGGAGCGGGGAAATCTCAGCCATGTGGACACAGCCGCTAGCGTTCCTAGGCTGAGAGAAGTCTTGTCATCAAACAGGGCACTCTTTTTCACATTCTGATCTTCCTTGTCTCTGCCGTTTGCTTCAATCGTCGACGTGCGAGCGGCCATAATAACAAGATCCCGAATGATGTGCTCCAAATCTTGCTGATGGCGTAAACTTCCCTGGGGAGGAAGTCACCAAAGGTAGGCATCGAACCTCAGTTTCGGCAACAGGGAGGTGGTCACATTAAAAATATAGCCCCGGTTTGTCTACGCTCACTTGACAAAAGGCGCCCGGTTGTCGTGTTGGCTTGGGTCCCAAATTCAGAATGTGGAAACTAGGAGATCGTACGAGGTAATGTTCTCGGTCGCGGTGGAGCCGGACCCCCGGGCTTGCGTCTTTCCTTTCTGTCCACCACCGGACGACGTCGAGCTTTCCCAATGGCAAGACTCGTGTACGGCAACCTAGTGAATAAACTGGAGCAGTGCTCGGAAGCCCTGCATTCCGCCCCTCATTTCTAGGCTTTGGGACTACGTTATCGTGGGCCAGTCTGCCAGATGAAGGATAACCGAGGCCGAATTCGGCGTGCCTCGCCGCATCCCTATTAGATATCAACCAAACAAGCCACTACAAGGCTATAACTCCATCGCTCGATTACATGACTGAACTCCATTGGCAACTGCTCTCGTCGGAACTGACAGGAAAATCTGCTTATACCTCTCGCAACATCACTCGGAACGACAACCCACAAGTACAGACCATCAGATATCATCTATCGTCATGCCTACACTCGCCCTCATCCCTCAGGCCTCATTGCTCACCCGAAAGCTCAAACAAAAACGCCACAGGAAGGCTTGTGCTTTGGCCGGCTGAATGCTTCTGCGCCTTTTCATCGAGCTCCGCCGGCCACTCGGTGAAAGTTTCTCAATTACACTGGCAAGCGTCTTGGAATGAAGCCTTAATTACGGTTCAAACTTGTAATCTTGCTGAATGATGAGCCCTAAAATCGAGTCTTCTCGCATCTCGGACTCATTAAATCTTGCTCAAAATTCCATCAATGATGTAGTAAGTAACCGCCGCACCCTCAAGTCTTCAACGCATCCGGGTAAGTGCTTACCGGACCGTGAACAATTGACCTCCAGGAAGAGAACACGAGACCAGTTCACCGGGGAAAACCGAAACCAAAGAGGCAAAACCACATAAAAACCGTTGACTTCTGCGCACCTCTACCGGCACACGTAATGGTGCTTCTAGAGGATATGTCTTCGGTCCCAAGACGGAGCTGGAACCATGGACTGGCGACATGCCATCTAGCCTTCATCTTCTGCGCTATTTCGGAATCATGGTGCACATGGCTCACCCAGAATAACATTGAAGATTGCTTGTGATTATAATAATAACGGTGTGTTTTGCATCCATTCACGGACTACGCTGGCCTCGACTGGGCCTTCATCTCTCAAGGCAGAATCTACAGTTGGTCGCACTATCCACCTTGTGACCCTTGATATCTGGAACATCTGATCTTTACCGAAGTCAAGCTTTCCCAGCTGACCCTGCTTATGTCGTGAACTCTCGAACCCAAAAAGCTTGCTAAACTTCAGTAAAATCAGATAACATAACCCCATTACGAGCTTCAGGTGTCAAGTAAAATTTCCCCAGCTTACGTCGCTAGCGCTCAGATTCTAGCATCTACTTACAAACCTGTACTTATTTTTGCATGTAGATGATCACAAGATGATGACGACGATTCAACGATGAATCGATGACGATCCACCACCACCGCAGCCGTGAAGGCCCACACTCCATCCAAAAACTGACCCATCTTACGAGCTCCATCTTCCATACGGGCATACAGGAAAAGTGGAGCAGAACAGCAGGCAAACAACGGCGTCCGCCACAAAACCAACGGTGGTAATCTGGCAGATCTTCTGATGCGCCTACCACTTTAAACCCAAGATTTACTACGACTAAAACTGCAGTAATTTGTGTTTCAGGAAAAACTCACTTACCCACGCTCCATATGCAATACATTATACGGATCCATATGGGACTCGGAAGAACCCGCCCGCCTGATATTGACCTTTCTCAGAGCCGACCTTCCCAAGAGCCCGCACACAAAAACCCACACACTCGCCTCCCATCCCATCCCTGCCTCCACGCATCGCAAGCTGTTGCTCGTTGCCACACCGCTCAACCTCCTACCAAATTTATCTCATCTTCTCCCATCAGCGCTTTATGAAACCGCCACACACACGACTGCCGAGCTCAAAAAAATACCGATTTCCCACAGCAAACTTCGCCATCACGTACCTTTTTATCATATTGCCAGTGACCCACATAAAACGATATACCCTCGGACCCGCAGTTCCCTCACAACATTAGTGGTATTATTGACCCGTGTGACGCAGGTATGTAGTCATGCGCGCAATGCCCAGGTCAAAATATCAGGTCGCAAAGTGGGTTGGCAGCTCCAATCAAGTAGAACTCTAAACCCGCTCGAGTTCTTTCTTGTCTTCTGAATTGGCCAAAGTTATCTCAAGTCGTACCATCTTACGCGTCGGACAGCTCGAACAGGTTGACTGGCCAATCACGTCGTTTCTCCGCTTTCCAAGGCTTCCATACCAAGGAATCCGTACCGGATAAAATTAGCGTCTTCAACGGACAACAAAGGAAATTTTCATGCTACGCTAAGCACCCCAACGTTTCAACGCCTCAATCCTCGTGACCGTTGTCTTGTTAACGCCCATTCCTATAGACTTCCCTATAGACTTTTCTATCTGCCTCATCCTCCCTAGTTTTCTACAAGAGGCATCTGTTGTTGATATTATCATGTATTGGTATTAGCCCTCTTCGGGAATAAAGAGGTGTTATGAGACGATCATGCCGTAAAACCGAATCCATCCGTGCTACTGTCACAGATTATTTTGAATCAAGACATAAGCTAGATATTGAGTTGCTGAAAATTGATAACGAAAGCTTGGAAGCCCTGTGCTCTGCCCGTAACACAAGAATGCAGAAACTGAATGGAGATGGGAAAAGGGAAGAAATACGCTGGGAGATTGAAGATTGAATGAATGAATGATACTACTCTTAGTGGGGAAAAGGGAAGCAAGAATACAATTATAATTAACCTATCGGGGAAAGGAGTGTAGAGGACTCGGAATATGTTCCGTAGTAGCTTGGTAGTTATCCAAAGATTGTAAAGTGTCCGTGACTTTAGAACGCAAATTCGGACTGGCTAATCAATTCCAGTGCCTTCTCCGAGCGCGGTCTAATATCACACTTGAAAGGATTAGGCGTCCTGCGGGAGCGCGTCAGCCGGCACACAATAGGCAAAGACAAAGGGCTCACCTAAAGATGAAGTTATCAAAAACGAACTCGGGCTCGATCGTTTTTCCCTTCTCATCCACAGCCTTGCTGATGTTCATCGTCGCAATTATGTTCGCAACAAGCAACCACACAGATGAGTCCACGAGGTTCGCTCCAGGGCAGCGTCTAGATAAGGCAAAGACGTATCAGTACTGGTCGCATTGCCTTGGGCGCCCTACGAACCTCCTGCCGAACCCGAAAACATAGTTCTTCGGATCCCTCTTCCTCATGGTTTCCTCATCAGCGTCTTCCATAAATCTCTCCGGTTTGAACTCATCGGGATTGGGATATAGCTTCTCGTCATGCATGATGGCCCTACGCAATATTAATTATTAGAGCGCAAATACACTATGAATCGCCACAACTAACCAGATGTTTCCGAATACCTGCGTTATCATCGGAGACGAGAAAACACATTAGGGCTTGGGAGCTTCTAACGCCTAACCCGAATAACTTACCAGTGATCCTTTGGGAATATGCATGCCTTGATAAACGTCATCTTCCATTAGCCTATGGGGCAGATCTTGTAGATTGGTCAGTTGCGTTGTAAAACCCGTTTCCGCTGGGATGACTTACTCAAGGGAACGGGGACGCCCCAACGGAGCGTTTCATTTACGATTGCTTGGACTGAATATTTCCGTTTAGCGTGTTGGGCTGCCAAGTGCAAGAGACCGCTCACCATAGGGCAGAGAAGCACGGTCCGCAATCGTCGGCAGTCTGTCCGTCCCGACAACACTATCGATCTCCTTCTGGGCTTTCATAAGAACCGCGGGGTGGAGTAGCATGGCCATTAGGAAATGGCAGACAGCCGTAATAGTCTAAGAATATCGTTGTAAGGCTGTACAATTCAACTGGCAGATAGGAAAATCACGTACTGTGTCACCACTTGCAGAATACATGGAATTAGCAGTCCACTTGAGGTCAAACTCGAAGTGTTCGGTGGCCTTTGCCTTTTCATCCTCCAAAAGAGTCGAGCAGAACGACGGTTTGTAGTCACCAGTCCTCTGCGTGCACCGAGTAAGAAGCTATACTTGGGTTGGAACACCGAACAAGGACATACCATGCTGTTCTTCACGAATTCGTATGGCTTCTCCACAAACTCCTCCATCTTGGCCTTCCATTTCGCAGCCTTGCGCTTGAACCCAGCCCCAGGTGCCCAGTTCGGCAAGTGCTGCAACGCAGGGATGATATCCACAGGCCAAATCCCACCACCGGAAGCAATGTGATTCGCCAACAGATCCACACACTCTTCTGCAAGCTGCAAGAATTCGTCCTCATTCGATTTGACCTCGTAGCCATAAACCACGGAAAGGGTCAATCCACCAGCATATCGCCTCGTATGACTTCGATAGTTTGAGGGATCTGCAACTAAGCGTCGGAGGAATTGAAGAGTTTCCGTCTGCAGCAACGGATAATATGCAGGAATCGCCTGGATTCCAAAAGCCTTGTGCATCAACCTTCTTTGACGCTTGGACTGATCACCATAGGTCGTGAACGCCACCTGCAAAGGCACATGGGTGCCAAGCAACAGTAATGAGCATCAACTGTGCATATACAAACGGGAATAAAGGCCACAATTCCCCATAATTCACCCACGCCATTCCGATCCGGCGTGGGGAAGTAGGGGGACGAACCCGAACAACGGTACACATACCATATTCTTACATCCACACCTACGGGGAAAGCGGGTCAATAATCCACGTGCATATAGGGGGTAAACTCGCAAGCAGAGGAACGAAAGAGGGTGACAGCAGACTTACAGCTCGCCCGTCATGACCAGCTGGGGTTTATCTGAATAAATTGCGCCACGCTTGTCAAGCAGATCAAATGCGGCCTCGGGACTGTTGAGGAAGACGAGGCCTTGGCCGAGCACATGAAGGTACACCACGTCGCCTGTCAAAGACGATACACGCGCGTACGTTACGGGTTACGGGAGGGTCGAGTTGACAAGTCAAATTAGCTTGACCTATATATACGGCAAAAGGGCGCTTTGGACTCACCGTACTGCTTTGCCCACTTGTTCGCTGGGAGCCAGAGCTCCTTTGCAGTGAGGTCTCTGACATTGCCCAATAGCGGGACGGGTTTCGGGCCAGGAGGAAGCGATGTCTTTGAAGCTTTAGACTTTCGGAGCCAAATGAAAGTGGCGAGGAGAAGACTGGCAGAGGCGACGACGACTGGTGTAGACGGCATCCTCGGTGTGGTGGCGCGGAGAATGAGAGAGGAAACGGGTAGGAGATGGAGGAGAAGACGGAGGAGGGGATGGATCAGGGGAACCGATGTGAAAGAGGTGCAGCTAATACTTAAAGGAAATCGAATAAGCGCCAGGTCATGTCTCTCAAGTAGTTAGAAGCTCTCCACAAAGAACATCTTTTTTGGTCATCCTGACCCGTCCCTTCGGTAGCTGCCACCTAATCCCCTAGTCGACCAACAACCAACAACATATTCACCTCACTTTCCGTTTACTGCCAATTCAAATCTTTAGCCGGTCTGGACAGTACCATGTTCTGCCAGAAAGTCTTTTTCTGCTTCTGATCTCCAGCTACGTTACACCGGACTATTTTTATCATACCCATTCGTGTTTCTTTGGAAACCTATATAGATGACCTCCTTTCTTCACCCCCCAGACCTCTTCCTGCGAAACCTTGCGAAAACTCCACCCTCGCGTGTCCCTTGCACAAACGTATGTTCAAATGGCGCAAATCCTTTGCCGCGCTTCATGGGAAAAAAGTCCTGATATTTTCGGCACCATCACCAGCGTATCTGAATTCTGATGGGGTAGGGTGTTGAATCTTCTCGCGGGACCGTCGGGGCTCGGACTCGGCGTGCTTGTTGTCTGTCCCCGTTGTCCCCCTCATCTCTTCTTCGTCCAAAACACATCAATAAGCGGTGTAAAACAAGAACATGTAACTGGTCAAGCTCAAAATGAAACCTCCCGTATCAGCCCATCCAGGCCAGCTGACAGCTCCCCGCTGACCCTGGTTTCGTCAAACTGCAAAAAAGCAAACCACATGGGGATCGCCAGTCCTAAATGTAAACAATGTTCCTACGCCGCACTAAGACGCGACTACATCTAACTAAATCAGGCTCCTGCTAGACGTGGCATACAGCGTCAATCGCAGTAAACTCATACTGTAATTCGCTGATATGAAAGCGAAATTAATACCGAGGTATTGATAGGAACAGAACGTGTTCATTGAAAAGACGAAATAAGTACAAGTACACCTCGAGTCTTTACTTCATCCCTTGATACGGATCTCCTCCGGAGAACAAGTGACTTGAAGTCAACGTCATCACTTTCATCGAAATTTGTCAGAACATCATAAACGGCTTCCTTTCAACTCGCTCCACAACACCCTTCTTTCATTCATAACCATGAGTTATCAACACCATAGCCCACTTACCCTCGCCTCAGGTACAAATGATCGGAGACCCTTGCAATATCCGATGGGTCTCTGGGAAGTGCCAGAACGAGAGGGCAATGAGGACGTAAACCGCTTAGAAAAAGCGTTAATCATATATCGAGCAGATCAAAGTGACACCAAAGCAACTCACAGACCAATGCCAAACCAGACATCCAGTGTGACTTGCCGTCTTCGACGGAGAATTTGACAAGCAGTACAGAGAAGAACAACACCTTGAAGCCACAGCAATCAGCAAATTCCCATCACCGAGAACAGGGATAATCAACATACCACTGTCTCAAGAGGATCGAACAACAGCGTCAGTGGCTTTCCCATACCCCAAGCAACCAAGATCAGAACCGGTATTACAAACAGTGCGATCTGGATACAACTTCCAACCGCAACCGACATTGCCAAGTCAAACTTGCCCTTGCTAGCCACAATGACAGCAGTAATGTGTTCCGCGGCATTGCTAATGACGGGGATGATGATCAGTGTGATCCATTCTTTCGACACATTGGGGTGTGCTTCTAGAAGTCCTTGCAACGAGTCTACCAGGTTCTCGGCAGTGAGGTAAGCCAATCCAGTCGATGCCAAAACCAAACCGAGGGCCGAGATTGTGTTCAATTTAACAGTGTGGAAATCGTCCGAATCACTCGAGTCACCGGAGGTGGTCGAAGGAAGCGACATGGTTTCAGAGGACCTGCGAACAGTAGAAGACTCGACGTCGGATTTCGTCGACGAACGAGAAGAGATCGACGAGCAGGTATCAACTTCCAAGAAGAGGTGATTGTGCGAATAGAATTGGAAGTAGAGCTAAGCATCGGAGGTAAGGTGGCAAATCACCGAAGCTTCGAACGATATAAACGTACATATGCGAAGTATCTATCCAAGAACGTTAGCTTCTTATCTCTTAAGCTTGCAAATTCTCATGACTTACATGAAGATCAGGATAATCGAACCACCACGACTGAGTTCTAGCATGATGGGTAACTCCCGGCCATTGTCAAAACGATCCTCCAGGTACGCATGCTGAGAAATCATGATTAGACAAATAAGAGGGGACAACCATCGCCTAGACATACGAAAGCAACGGGCACAATGAGAGAAATGACCGAAACTATTAACAACGAAGAGTTGAGCTGAGCGACCATAGGCTGGAACTCTTGCTGATGGAAACGGTATCCGCCAACTATGCAAGACGGTCAACTGACGAATCCGCAAGTGAGCTCAGGGAGAACTCACCAATAAAGGCCATGCCTAGGACAAGCAGCAAGTTGCTCAATAAACCACCGAGGAGAGAACTTTGTACGAGTTCCAGTTCACACTATCAACCATATTACGTCAGGCCTGTTGGCTTCAAGAGCATATAAAAGAGAATACCAACCTCCTTCAAAGCAATACCCGCGATGATCATTTCGATGATGTTGCCCAACGTAGCATTCAATAAGCCACCAACACTAGCACTAGTCTTCAACGCAATTTGCTCCGTTCCAAAACCAAGAAGTGCGGCAAGCGGTACGAGCCCAAGAGCGGAGAAGATGAATATGAGCGTAGGGCTCTGATGCGTGAAGTGAAGAGCCCATGAGACTGGGATAAACAACAACAGTACGTTTAGGGGGGTGTACTTCAACGCAGCCCTGAGTGACTGCTTATACGTCGGGCTGGGACCGAGGGGCCTCGTCGGTGTGAACAGTGTGCGTAACTTGGTAGCCCTACGCCCAGGTTTAAACCTAACCCCAAAGAAAGTCGTATAGGGTTTCCGAGTACGACGCGTAAGGCGTACACCTTGCTCGAGGTCGGGTCCTAATCCGAGGCGTTCCTTGCTCTTGGCAGGGGAGGTGTCCTCCACTAACGTCTCCTGGCGGTCCACAAATTGGACATTTACAATATTGGCCACACCGATATCGACATGACTGTCTTTACCAGCCATCGCATTATATACACCATCTTGCTTAACGGCGGGAAGAGAAGATGAACCATCACCAGAGGGGTTCTGGTCTACTTGAGCCTCCCCACTTGAATGCGAGCCACTACTAGGGGGTTCGTCCTCATCCTCGTTGACGAGGGCGAGTGTTGGCTGGGGCACGGCATGAACATGGTTGGCAGCATCGTGAGAGGGGGCAGCGAAAGAATCTCCCATTCAAAACTTGGCCGGTACGCGTCAGACGAGTGAAAAATACGTGTATCGAATGGACAACTAGGAGGCTGGAAAGAAAGGGGAGGGGAAGGGGGCTGTGTAGGTAGACGCCAAGGGCCTTATATACGCCACTTTAACAGGAGGCGAAAGAAAGGCTTGGCACGGCCACCTATGGAGTCACGTTACTCTAGTTCCGGGTCATGTTATCTCGCATCATTTCCAGGCAACCATACCGAATAAGGCATACCCCTCTCCCCGATGGTCGGCTCTCCCTGCCGAACGACATCATCACCGTCACGTCTCGCGGCCCGCCACCAAAGGAGGCAATGACAACGCGCATGTTGGTGCCGGTGGATGCCAATTGACCCCGGGTCCAGGTGTTCAATATATCAAGTATCTTACTAGGAGCATTAAGCCATGGGCCAGCCAAAACATAACACGTGTTGGAATTCACACCCCAAGGCTCTTGGCATCCCATTGATGAGGGTCACACCAACCGTGCTAATGATCTACAAGTCCTGTTATCTAGCTATGTTATCTTTACTATTCACCTGATAATAATTCACGCTTCCCGAGGTAATAATAAAGACGCACAACGCCGCAGGCAACGGAGTGGGACGAAGGAAAACGGAGTAGTGGGGACCCAGGGGGCGAGACAAGATGAATAGAGGTGTCACCTGAACAGGCCTTCCCCTGATTTCCGAATCGTATATACCCCACCACATTACACAACACCACATTCACACATGACACCCAGTACCTCAATTCTGTAGCTTCATTACGGGATCCTGAACGAGGCCCTTACCTTCCAGACACCAATTGGAACGAAGACCGAATAATCTAGGTTTCATTGGAGTGGTTGACAAACGTCGGCGCTTAATCGCGCCCATACAATACCCAATTCACATCATCCCCCCATGTGCATGATTAATTTACATAGAATTAGTAAGGATATGAAACAACATCAGTAAGTAGGTACAGCGAAACCTAAATGCACAACTGTAACTCAGAATCCAACTGTTACAGACCCACTAATCTCTATCAAGTCCTCTCAGTCAACCAGGTCGTAATCGTGAAAATGTGCCTCTCATACAAAACTTTACGCCGCCGACGGCTTCGCCGGGGGGACGTACTTGCCAGCACCCTTGGCAATGATGTCCTGGATAAACGCTCCACATCAGACAAATGTTCCTCCGTGATCACACGACCCCGCACTAACCTTAATGACACCCTTGGCAACTTGACCAAGAGCCACTCTACTCTCATAGAGCGGATAAATGACTACAGCGAAGCTAGAGAAGAATGTCCAAGCAATTCCAATAGAGACCCAAGCAGTAAGGTCTTTGACACTATAGACATGTGCCGAGCCGAAGAGAGGAAGGGGAATAAGAAGAATGAGGATGACGAACTAGGTCCATATGATTAAAAATCTGCCTAACGACGCTCGAGAGACCGGTGGTACTCACCAGACCAACAGAAGACCAGCTCGCGAAGCGGAACGCCTTCTTTAACTTGGCATGATCAAGTTCACTTTCTTGCTCAGCAGCGTCGAATGAATCGGCAACGGAGGCGGCCTTGATTTCGGCATCAACATTCTTCTTAATGGTCGACTCCTTCTCATGGCTAGACTCATTCTCATCCCTGGACTCCGCCTCATGACTGGACTTCTCCTCATGGCTAGAATCCGCAACAGGTCCAGGCTCGGACTTGTTGAAGTTTCGAGTTGCTTCCCAATCATAGTTATCAGGCCACTGCCAGAACTGCGATCAAAAACCCTCCAACCAATAGAACCCATGAGGAACACTCACAATGAGCGACGCCACAACAGCAACAATACCACCGACAGCAATCGACGCCACATTACCCGCCAGCATCTCAAAGTCCCCTCCCGTGGTCTGGACATTGATAACGCCATCGTTCAATTCCGCCGTAGTCACCAACCACGCAATAATGCCACAAAAGAATCCCACGACAGCGCCCCCAATGCAACCCCACTTGTTGGCCTTAGTCCAGGTAATAGACAGCGCGATAGGAACAACTCCAGAACCGAGGATGACACCCATGAAAGTCTGCCGATCATCCAATTAGCACCACTCGCATTTTTAATTCACCCGGTTCATACGTACGTAGAGCCAGCCCATAGAAACCCCAATGTAGAAAAATATAGTACCCGCAATACCGCAAACAATAGCCCAAAACGCGACCTATATCCCATTCAATCAGCCTTCCCGTCCATCTCAGAACGTTCATAAATAACTGACCATGTAATGACCCATTCTCAACACCTGTGGCTCGTTCGCCTTCGGATTGATATACCTCACATACACATCATAAGTCAACAGCGACGATGACGCAATAAGCTCCGCAGAACACGCGCTCGTAACAGCCAAGAACAAAAGCACGAGAATCGCAGCCGCACCGCCCTTACCCAGGAGCGCAGCAGCGGATGCGGCGGCAGGAAGGCCAGCGGAGACGTCAGCAGGTGTAAGGACTTTCATGTCTGGGTCACCACGGAGAGCGACAGCAGCAAGACCGAGAGTGGTGGCGAATGTGAAGGGGATAGCGAACCTACGGCAGCCCTCAATATCGAGAGTTTGGCGTAAAGGAGATCGAAGCATACCATGCGAGGCCACCCAAGAGATATGCCTTGACAGTTGTAGCAGGGCGACTAGCAATAGCACGCTGCCAGTACGCCTGATCCTGGAACACTGTCGCGAAGTTTCCGATAATGTTGATAACACCAAAAATAAGGCCGTTCTTAGACCTCATGGTAATATATGATCCTTGGGCGTTACCATCCACAGGTGCAACTGCCGCGGCAGCAGTAAGGAGTTCGTGCATTTTTGAGGGACTGCCGATCTTGGGACTCGTTGCATAGACGGTGAAAACGAATGTCTAATCCGCGTGTGAGCCCCGAGGCACCAGTTGCACCATTTGATAGTCAAGACTCACAAGGATGATGACGAAGAGGATAGCAGTGTGTGTGCTGAGAGGGAAGGGTCAGATTCGGTGCCCACAGATGAGCTGGGACCGAAATGACCCACTAGTCACAAAGAAGGGTCGACCGCATACCACCGACCACAACGTAGATGGCGACGTCAATGGGGATCAAGAAGCAAGCCTAGATGATTTATTAACTCCCTCGGCTATTGGGGGGCAAGGAAGGACAAAAAGCTTACAGCAATCGTATTCATTCCAGTCAAATCCGTCACAGTAGCCGATCCGCCAAGGATCAACATCGAACTGACAATGATATTTGTTGCAAAACTGAAATTGTCAATCATGAGTGTTTAACAAAGGGCGATACGGGCCAGAACTCACCCAAAGAACATGAATACTAGATGTGCGGCCTGACCCCATCGAACCCCAACAATCTCCAGCCATGTATGTGCAAAGGGTGCGTTCAATTTGAGTTTGGCGGCGAGCTTGGGGGAAAGGCTAAGCATCATATCCTTAGAGTGCCAGTATGCTTACCATGGCGAAGAGAAGAATTTGCACGGTAGCACCGGCACCATACCACCAAGGCCCACTGATACCAAACTTGTATGCCACAGCGCTACTTTGCAACTGCGCAAAGCCCTCGTCAGCACCCGACGACGAGAAGAACGAAGATCTAGGACGTACTAGTGTAGCAGCCCACGTCCAAGCAGAGACAATACCTGAAGCGATCAACCCAGGCTTAATACTTCTTGACGCTGTATTGAATTCTTCCGAGTCTTTGGGCGAGAATGGGGTATATCGTGCTTGAAGAGCCGTGATGCCGACCATGAAGGCACTGAAGAAGAGACCAATTCCGATGACTACATGAAGATTATATCCATTGCATCGGTTCTCCGCAATTCTAGCATGAGATGCTGGAACGCACCAACGCCATAGCCGGCGCCTTGAGGGAGAATGGTTTCGGACATCGTGGGAGGTGAATGCGGAGGTCCTCAGAAGGAAGCCTCGTGCGACTAAGATCGAAGAGGAACAACGAGTCTATAGGGAATCGGCACTGCCAGAGACTTTGATAGGAAAGAACGTCCTACAGGGAGCAAAGGCACAGCGGCAGCAGAGGCGGAAGAGAACCAAGTTGTCCGACAATGCTCAACGTCATCCAGTCTTCTCAAGCGAAAGTTTATATATCACGCACCCTTCTCCGCACACACGATATTGCGCTGGCATTTCCTTATCTCCAGCGCGACCCTCCATGATAAAGGCTAGCCAATCATCAGTCCGGAACAATAGGGGCGAATTATCTCGGTTTGGTTGTTGCACCTTACTCGTCCTTCAATTCAATTTCACCCCAGACACTGATAGTATCGTGGTCCGCGCCGCCGTCCCGCACGTCAGAAATACTTCTCGAGTCTCGTTATCTAACCGAGTAGAGAAGCCTTTCACAACGAGTTGTTTGATTGTACCCCACAGTGACGCGCCGCAGTATAGCTTCCTTTGGGTAGTTTTTCCTGGGACAAGAAAGATGGACTTGGATGTGAATTGGGGAGGAAAAGTAATGGGCCTGAAGGAGAGGGGGTTGACGGCCAGGAGAGGCGCTGAGCCGATAAGCCAATTCCCGTGAGAAAATTAGGCACAAGTTGTGATTTATATCTAGACAGACAAGATCTAGCTCATTGTATCCGCATCCGGAGACCAAACGCGCCCTCCGTTTCGAGTGCCAGCGAGTGTACCAAGCTCGGAACCTCCATCCATGCGTCGGGAGAGCATCCAGGATATCCGTCATAAGGCCCAGGAGCGTTCTTCGTTGACACAGAGAACCTTTTTTTGTGAGAAGAGCCGTGCAAAATACCGGCATTGTTGATGAGATGTACCAAGTCGGTGAAGGAAGCGTTCAACACGGGGACAACCGTTATCTATGCGGTTTGAACTTGTTTACCACTTTTGTCCACGTTGTTGGTCCCTGATGCCACCACCACACTGACTTTAAAAATAGCTTGTGCAAGTTCTCTGCTCGTATTGAATTAACATCAACTAGAAATCGTAGCACCCCAGCTGATAGTAAGCACAGATTCTCGGAGCATTTAACAAAACGCACGGAGGGCACCGCATAGGAGAACCCCGAAGGTAGTCAGTGTAACAGTCTTCGGTCACAATGCGGTTTTTGGGTTATCAGTGTCTTCGTTGTCGGCAGAGATAAGAGACTTGAATCAGGAATTCCCAAAGTTGTGAGACAAAGGCGCCAGAAAGAGAAGTGTGTGTGCCCTACATACTTACTTATCTGCTCCGCAATGCGCCATCGTTATCTTCCTTGTACCAGCATATCAAATCTACAGTGTTGATCTGCCTCTGACCCTTCTTCCTTGATTTTGAATTTCTCGGTTGTCTGAGATAGCAAAGGATAGACGTCCGAGCTCCTGACCACACTGTCGCCGCGTATCCTGGCATTCGAGGGCCCAGCCCGAGAGGACCTTTTCGTCATTTGTTTTCGATTCGAGGAATTTTTGGAAATTGGCTTCAATGCGCTTTCTTATCTGTTGGAGACTTGTAGCAGCGTAACCTTCGTCTGACGGCCGAAGATGTTGAATATCAGGATTGCACTCTCTTTGGTAACTGTGATACCAGCAATTGGAGATCGTCAACGGTAGATAACGTAATCCTTGACCCAGGAGGGGACAGCCGGCGTCAACGGAAGAATGAAGTGTGAATGGTCAGCTATTGTATGATATTTGACTACAACGCTTATAAGGGTGTAGTCAAAGCAACAACACTTAATGACCAACGATGTTAGGCAAAGCCCAAGTTTCACAAAGATGATCGACAACAAGTGTAAACACGAACCTCTGAATGTTGCCAGTGTATCATGCGCTTGTCACTCGGTTATGTTCGCTCACCTGCGGCACCCTGCCCCGCACATTCTTGAATCTCATCTACAATCGAATCATATTGTCACAATTCACTAAGAAACCCATGGATGCAGAAACCCAGAATTTGCCCCTGCCTCTACCCACCCCGCATTGCTTCAACATGCACGAGCTCCTCTGCGCTTCTGAGCAACGCGACAAAGTCTCTCAAATCCTACAACGCCTCAAATCCAACCACCCTCTCAGCTCAGAGGAGAAAGAGTTCGCAACCTCACCACTCTTCACACACCTCTCACATGGTCTAGCACTTACAACAGGCTCCGCACTCGGCTCCCTACCTCCAACAACCGACCAGTGCCTTATCGCATACCAAGTCCCCAACAACGTAGGGCTCAGTGCCGGCGCACGCGCATGGACAAAGCACGCTCACCGCTCTCAAGAACTCCATCCAGCCAAAGTATCCAAAGCGGCCAAAGGCGAACCTGGGTGGTGGGGTCGCGCACAAGGTCCTAGGGCCGTCCTAAATGAAAAAGCACTAGCGTTATTTTGGAGGATAGTCGGTGCTGCCAGTTGGCGGAATTTACATTGGTTGCCACACCAGGTGCTGGTGTATGAAATGAGAGTGCCGGAGGGATATGGTATGCGGTGGTCGCAGGACCAGAGTGCTAAGGAGGGTGAGGAGGAGGAGAGCGCGGTGAAGGAGAGACCGTGGATCTTTAGGGGCTTTGTTGAGCCTATGATCGAGAATGGGCATGAGGTTGGATGGAGACATCCAATTTCGCCTTCTCCGAGTTCGGGTTCAAGTGCTGTTGGACCCTCGTCCCCGTCCCCCTCGACAGTATTCTCGACGTGACGCATTCGATGATGGATTCGTGCCGCTATTTGTGACGGTGCCTAATCCCCCACGGCCGTTAAATCCAAGATGCTCAATGGGATATCGCCTCCACCAGGAACTCTGTTGAATTCCGCTGGGTGGGGTAAATCTGTATCCACGATGGGCACAACTGATGTTTGGATTCTATGCTTTACAGCCCGTATTTTGTCCGTAATCGCCCTTCTCGACCGCCCAGCCAGTATTGAGACGATTTATGCTAGCATAAATTATGATTCCTTCGGCCCATACACGAGACAAGCACCAACACCAGTTGCCCTCTACCTCAACCAAGAAACCCAGCGACTTCCCTTACCCCCGATAATATTCGCAATCTCCCTCGCGACGTGGCGATCAGCCTGTTCACTTGGATGCAACTCATCATACCTATCAATCCAAATGCCTTAGTTTGCAACTTGCCTCGCCAAGAGATGTTGTACGCACCAGAGATAGCTGTCACGAGCAGTTCCGTTCACAAGAGTGCATACACTCTCCTCAGAATCACCAACTTGGAAAATACAGCTGTCAACTGCGCCAGTGACATTCAACGGAGCGGTGCCGTTGAGGTATTTCGCAGGATGAGCGTACATGTCGGCGAAGAGACCGTGCGAGTCAAAGAGGCCTGTGTATGCGTTGAGGTGAGTCTCGTAACGATACCCGAAAGACCGTATGTGAGAGCATACTGACCGATGTGGGCACCATGCAGTTTAGGGGCAAGATCTTGAAGCATGAGCTTCGTCAAAGCGTTACCAGAAAGAACGAGTTCGCGAATGGCGATACTCCATGCTGTCGTATTACGCTCGAGGTGCCAGTACCTATTCGGCCAAGAATCGGGAGCATACATCGGGGTTGTTTCAAGAGGCACCATCTATCAACAAACCGTCCAAGGTAAGCCTCACTCACAGCTTGAAATCTAAACCACTCACATTTTGGAACAAGAAATTCCTCGCGCCATGATCATACATCACTTTCACCCAATTCACCAAACACCCAGCAACATCCACGATCGAAGCTGAATTATCCCCTGTCAACAACGAACTCACACCAATGTCATTGGTGCCCAACCACAAAGTGTACAGCGTACTCCTCGGATCGACTTTGACTGTTCCGTTCTTCTTGTCGCCCAAGAACGTCGGGATCTGGGACTCGAAGAGTGGGGGGAAGGGACGGAACGTAAGGTCGTTGGAACAGGTGGCGCCGGAACGAGCGTAAGGGTAGTTTTGGATGTTGGCGTAGCGGGCAACGTATGTGGGCCATTGGACGCCACCGTTGGTGATCCAGAAGGTATCGGTGTAACTGTCGCCGAAAGTGACGAGGGTTTTGATTTGGTTTTTATGGAAGGGTCCCGTGGATTCGGGTTTGCTGAGGGCTACGGCTGGGAGGAGTGTGAGGAGGGCTGTGAGCGTGGTTAACTTCATACTTGGCTGATAGGTATAGGTGGGGCGAATTGATGACGGGACCTTGCAGACGATGCGCTCTCTAATCTCATTGAGCTTTTTAAATGGCAATCAAATTCAAGGCGACTTTTCGGCATTGGGTATTCCGTCCCGTAAGATCGGGCAACGACCCTGTTGTACAGGACATAAATTTGGCTTCAATCGAGTTGAGATCTCTGATTTGTCGCATGTCCTTTCATCTTAAATTGGCTCTGCCGGGCTGTATCTTGAATGTGGCTGAGAGCTTCCTTTTGATGGAGGCGGGACTATGCTAGAGGAGAAAAGCGGGAGGACATAGGAGGGCTTAACGAAGTCGGCGGTCATGAGATTTGTTATTGTGAGAGACACACTTGATGGTAGTAGGAAATATAGCGTGTTTTGTGAGGATCGTGAAGAAGGAGGTCCGAGTCATATCCGATAATTTCCCCGCGGGCGTGTAAGAGACCATGATTCGAGATGTATTTCGCGCCTTGCCATCGCGTGGTGTCGGTTTGAAGAACGCGCCTACAGGACGCGACTCTCGTCGTTATTGCCAGTAATGCCAATAGCTTGAAATCCACATGGAAATAACTGGGCGAAGGCTCTGCAGTCATGACGAGAAAGCTCAAAATCATCATAGTGGTGGGGTCGATCGTAATGGGGGTGATTACAGAGCGGCTCTGGTACAAAGAAATCGCCGGGCGATTGTTCAACTTATCCAAGGGTTGTTTTGTTCTATTCCAGCTTTAAATTAATTATAGCTCACCACAACTCTGTTTCCGAATATCTGCTTCCATGGGCATCCTGCGGCATGATCTCCGTGCCCCAGCTCAAAATATGACGACGGATTGATTCCTCGTCTCGAATGCTTACGAGTTTGTTGTTTAATTAGTCTAAAGAACTCAGTTCAGCTGTTGCCAAACCCTCGAGCCTCAGAAAATATCCTCCAAGGAGGAGAGAGGATTCCTTCGGCACATCTCTTGCATCGCCTAGATCCTATCTGAATGTGCTCCCTCAATTCCTATCCATCGCAAATGTTAGCATCCGAAGACTACTCTGGAACTTACCATCGGATATTAGAACGCAGTTGAAGGCCACAAACCAATGAAGTTGAAATCAGAGTGGCGGGACTGGGAGAATCAGAATTTTAGTCCCTGGATGCAGTCATTGCTAGTGGAAGTTCCTTTGAGCTTATAACTCATAACGGGTGAGGCTGGAGACACATAATCTCCGAGCCCTTTTTCCCGAGTCCGAGATTCAATATTCAGTGTCCACTATGGACTTTGTCTCTGGTAGCACCTTTGAACTTATTCGTGGCACAGATGCAGCGGGAATCATAATTGTTGTCTCCCAGGAGGCCTACGTATCACGTTGACTCTTGCTGACGATGGACACGCCTCCGCAGTCGCGCATCGCGCATGCCAGCATCAACTAGGTTTGCTCAGCAGGACAGTAGTAAGCGGTATGACAGCCGACGTCACTGATTTTCTGTGTTTTCGGCTACGCTGGGCGATTACCGTAAAAGGGAAAATCTTCCAGTGCCACGCCTGCTCATTGACGTTGATCTACTCTACCTCATTCCAGACCAGACTCGACACACTTCACGATGCTTTCAGCAGGCACAAGCTGGATGAGAACCTCGCCTCTCGAGGTGCTCATTACACGGGCATGCGAGCCGTCGTTGCACGAACCCAATTACGCCCTGCATCTCGAGGTCGCTGACTACATCAACAAAAAGAAAGCTAACAAGTGCGTCTGTGTCATCACCGCTCCACTTTATCGTTATTGACTTTTAATACAGTCCTCGAGAAGCAGCGATGATGATTGCCCGCCTTGCAAACCACCGCAATCCACACGTCGCCCTCCTCGCTCTCTCTCTTCTCGACACTCTCGTCCAGTCCTGTGGATACCCCTTTCACCTACAGATATCAACTAAAGAGTTCCTCAATGAACTCGTCCGTCGCTTTCCGGAACGCCCACCTCCATTCCCGAATCCCATTATGACGCGGATACTCGACCTAATACATAGTTGGAAGGAGGGGATTTGCGTTGAATCGAGGTGGAAAGAGGATCTAGGAAACATTAGGGATATGCATCGACTGCTGACGTTCAAGGGGTATAGATTTAGAGAGATTGGGAGGCCACCTTCGTTGGCGACTGCTTCGGTGGGTTTTCTACTCTGCCTTCTGTTGCGTGGGATTCTAATCTCATATTTAAACTCTAGAACATCAAGTCTGCGGAAGAGCTTGAGGAAGAAGACCGCGAGGCTCAATCTGCTAAGCTCCAAGAACTCATCCGGCGTGGTACACCTCGAGATCTCGCCGCAGCACAGGAGCTCATGAAATCACTCGCTGGTGCCAACCCTGATGCTAAACCCGACTATCGTGCACAAGCTCTCAACGACCTGAACAAGCTTGAGCAAAAGGTCATCCTATTAAACGAAATGCTGGACAACGTAGACCGGGAAAGAGGAGAACGGTTCGTCTCAGGAGACGCCTACGACGTAAGTCTCTTTCTCAGGTCCTCAAAACAAATGCTCATGGAACCAACTCCTGCCGCCAAACAGCAAGTCTCCTCGATCCTCAGATCAGCCCGCCCGAAAATCCAAAAATGGATCAACGACGCCGAAAATGACGACTCTGAGTCTCTCGACACATTCCTACAAATCAACGACCAAATTAACACCGTCCTCGCGCGATACGAGGCCTTCAAGAAAGGCGACTACACCGCCGCTGCGAATCCTATCCCTGCCGAACTCTCCAACAACTCTCGTACCCAACAAGAGTCGTTGATCGATTTCGATGATGAACCGCCTACATCTAATACCGGTGCGGGTACGGGTGGAATCAGCGACCTCGCTGGATTATTCGCAACCCCCGCACCTCCGGCCGTATCACAACAACAAGCTTTCAGTTCTCCACCCATCACGACACATTCACCTGTCCCAACGACGGCTTATAACGCGAACAATGGATTTGGTGGTCTACAACTTGGAGGGGGGACATCATCACCTTTCCAATATCAACAACCTCAGCAAAGCACGACTCCGCCCGCAGCTATTAGGTTGCCTACGAGTCCTACGCCGCAGCAGTCTTCAACGCCGGTACAGACTCCGCCGAGTATGTTTGGAGGTGTAAGTGCGGGTATGATGAATTCGCAGAGGAAGCTAAGTCAGCCTCAGCCTCAACCTCAGCAGCAGCAGCAAAATAAGGATCCGTTTGCGGATTTGGCTGGGTTATTTTAGAATTTGACGGCTGGGGGATGTGGAGGGAGAAGGTGTGGATAGGATATTCGTTTGATTGAGTCATTGTTGAGTGATTTTTTTTTTTTTTTGCTCTTTTCTGTGTGAGTTTGTACTTCGGTTTTCCTGTTGTATTTGAATGGATGTTGTGGTGGATTTTTATCGCTCCATTGTGAGTTGTGTGTTTGACATTCGGCCTTCTGTATTTTCCCCTGGGAACCACTCGCGTCATTTGTCAGGCAAAGCTTGCGCTTACTGATTTTCGATCACTGGAAAAGGTTTGGATAGGTTGGAAACCGTCGTCGCCATTGCACGCAACTTTTTTGACATCGAGTCGGACACTCACACTCCCATGCAATGTTACTTTGCTTGAACGTTACAAATGGAAACGTGGTATGTACTCTGTCTCCTCTCGTTGGACGATATAGTTAAATATTGTGCAGGTAAGAACCACGAGATATCCAGAAGTCGAAATACTCCTCGAACCAAAGTTGTAAATCCTAATCTACTCTGCGAGTCCTCTAGGACAGCCAGCTAATCCAGGGGCTTCCCTTCGCCTCTATGATATTTGCAATTTGCCTTGCAATATTGCGGTCAGCTTGCTCACTGGCGTGCAGCTCGTCCCACCTGCAACGCCCAGAACCAATCAGCTACAAGATTCTTGTCGTGCTTTTCGGAACCAGTGATACGCACCAAAGATAACTATCACGATCGCTCCCCTCTGGCACCATTGTGCATGTATTCTCCTCTGTGCCGACTACGTATACGCACTTTTTGATTACACCGGTAACGTTCAATGGAGCGGTGCCGTTTAGGTAGTTGGCCGGGTGGGCGATGATGTCGTTGAACATGGAATGTGTGTCAAAGACACCTATATATATAACACGACACAGGTGAGCATTTATTTTCAAGTTGGTGTCTTGTGGAAGGGGGTACTCACCGACATGAGCACCAGGGAGCTGGGGTACGAGGTCTTGAAGTAGGAGTTTAGTTAAGGCGTTGAGGGAGACAACAAGATTGCGAATTTCGTAGTGGAACTGTGTAGCGTTGCGAGGGAGGTGCCAGTAATATGCTGGCCAGGAATCGATCGCGTATATCGGGGCTTTTTCAAGCGGGAATAGCTGTCCATGACCCTTGTGAGTCCACCTACCCACATCGGACCGACAACTGAGAGAGAACTCACATTCTGGACTATGAGGTTCCTTGCGCCATTATCATACATCGTCTTCACCCAACCAACCAAACAGTTCGCAACATCCAAGACAGTAGCTTCATTCCCCTGTGTCAAAATCGAATTGACACCGATATCATTCGTGCCCATCCAGAGAGTGTACAATGTGCTCTCTGCGTCAACCGTCACGGTTCCGTTGGCTTTCTCCTCCAAGAATGTAGGAACCTGCCATTCGACCAAGGGAAGAAAAGGACGAGGGGTAATGGCGTTGGAGCATGTTGAACCTGATTTGGCGTAGGGATAGAGTTTGACACCGGTATATCCAGAAACGTAGTCTGGCCATTGGACACCGCCGTTGAAAACGCGGACAGTATCGGTTGTGCTATCACCGAAGGTGACGAGGGTTTTGATTTGTTTGGCACCGAAAGGCCCGTCGTTGGGCTCGCTGAGAGTGAGGGCGGGGAGGAGCGAAAGGAAGGCGGCGAGGGCGGTGAACTTCATGGCTGGGGAGTAAGTCGGTTTTGCCTGACCGCTGTCGTTAGCTTTTTAAACCATTTGCGAGCAGCCGGAACGAAATTTCAGGAGCAAGGATTCGGCATTAGGGGTCCCGCTTCGTTGATCTATGATCCTGCAGACGACGTCTGATTTCACCGTAACGACCTAAGAGGCGCTAAATCACCACGGGATCTGAAATTTCTTTTTCTCCTTCTCGCAAATCCTCCTTTACCGATGTCTGTTACCTGTAGGTTCATTCCACACCTTCCATTTGGCGGAATGAAGTGAGAATGCTGAGGGAGGACATGGGAAGTCCCCTGGCCACTCGGTTCCAGGGTTCAGCGAATTCCGTACGTTGATATTCAAAACACGCTCCACGACTTCGCATTGCTCATTGCCAGCCGCTGTCAGCTTGACGTTGACGCATATGGGGACGATCCTAATCATTGTGCGATACCCACGCTCTGACCTCGGGTAGTGAAACGAGAAATGTCAATAGATATGCAATACGACGTGACTACGTCGGTGCGGTTGTGTGGTAGTGATCGTAAGATAAACGCTCGCGTATTTTAGACGACCCGTCTGACAATGTCCACTGCTATTAGAGGGCTGCTTCTTCCCATGTTTGCTAGGAGGGAAATGCAGTAAAATGCTTGAACCAGAGTAAACGGATTGGCGTCGGTTAGCATTTTTAGACTCCAATTTGGTTTTCTGAGGTGCTAAAAATAGACAGGGGTAGAGAGACCGGTGGCAGTAGCAGAAGAAGTAAAAATCCCTTTGTGAATTTGGTTGACCGTCTGAATAAATCTGATCGAGACAGGTGAAGAAGACAATGTGCGAAAAGGAACGAACAGGGAAGAATACCGTCTATTTACATTGGACGGTCGTCCGCCTTTTTTGCGAGTGTGTACAAATGCACTTTGCGTTTGTCGCAGCAGGCCTTGTGATGTTCTTTTACGATCATGTCGGACCAATTCATCGGCTTGGTTTATACTCATGCCATGGACTCGACCGAAGATGTCATTCAGAGACGTGACTCTCGGTCCTTGCGCGCCCCTCGTCCAGTTGGGTATAACTCGCCGTTGCTATTGATGCAAAGTTCCAGCTGAGCCGGCGACTTACTTGTATCCGAGGCATAAAAGAAAAGAGCCAGGCCGAAGGGGGAAGCAAGTGCTAATAAAGACATGGGGAGCGTTCCTTCCGCTAATGATCGAATCGATCTACAGAAACAGCAGGAGCAATGGACATTTGCGAGATCGTAGAGCGAAATGGGAGGTATCTCCTAGATGAGGTGCGGGCAATGAAAAGGTAACAAGCAGCTGCTGAATGGCTTCTTATGGCAATATGTGCATCCATAGCAGGTGACGTAGCCAACGTTATATATTTATAACATTTTTATTCACAGACAAATGACCATTTCGCACACGTTACATGGTGTCTTGAATGTCTCTCGTGTCCGAACATCAAAGCGAATCGTTATGCATCATGCTCCGGAGATCTTCAAGTCAACCATGAGACCCAGCGACTTCCTTTCCCTTGAATGATATTCGCAATCTCCCTTGCTACGTGCCGATCAGCCTGTTCACTCGGGTGCAACTCGTCAAACCTGTCCATTCTGCTTCAGTAACTTGATATACCAGCACGGAGCCCATGGACTGCACACCAGAGATAACTGTCTCGATCGGTACCATTCACGAGGGTGCATACACTCTCATTAGAATCACCAACTTTGAAGACGCAGGTGTTCACTGCGCCGGTGACGTTTAACGGGGCGGTGCCATTGAAGTAGTTCGCGGGGTTGGCGTGCATATCAGCAAAGAGACTATGCGAGTCAAAGATGCCTAGACACGTGGACAGGGGTGAACTGAACTCGATGGAAACCCGGATGCGAAAGTGTACTGACCAACGTGTGCACCATGCAGTTTGGGGGCAAGGTCCTGAAGCATGAGTTTCGTCAAAGCGTTACCGGAGAGAACGAGCTCGCGAATCATGATGCTCCATTCCGTCGTATTACGCCGGAAGTGCCAGAACTTGTTCGGCCAGGAGTTGGGAGAGTAGAGCGGAATCGTCTCCAGAGGAACCATCTATCAGATGCACATAAACCCGCTCATCCCTCATTCACATATGTCATTGTCAACTAACTCACGTTCTGGAACAAGAAGTTCCTTGCACCATTATCGTACATCACTTTCACCCAATTCACCATGCATGCTGCCACATCCACAATGGAGGCGGAATTACCCCCAGTTAACAAGGAACTAACACCAATATCGTTCGTTCCCAGCCACAGCATGTACAACGTACCCTGCCCATCCACCTTTATCGTTCCATTCTTCTTGTCCTCCAAGAACGCAGGAATTTGGGATCCAAACAACGGAGGAAATGGTCTGAATGTTATGTCATTGGAGCAGGTTGCGCCGGAACGAGCATAGGGGAAGAGTTGTACGTCTGCATAGCCTGCAGCATATACGGGCCACTGGGTGCCACCATTGCTAATGGCGACAATATCAGTGAAACTGTCTCCAAAGGTGACAAGGGATTTGATTTGATTTCTGTGGAAAGGACCTTCCTCGAGTTTGCCCAGAGTCACAGCCGGGAGGAGCAGGAGGAGAGTTATGAACATTATGAGTTTCATGGTATCAGTAACAGCTGGGGTGAGTTGCACGTATATCCTTCGTTATTTATCCCTTAAATGTGCATGACGGAGAAGAGCCATGGACCTTGTGCTATTCGATGTTCGATTTCGCGCTGGGCACATAAAATCGATTTTCCCAACTTTCCTAGACTGTTGTAGGGTCAAAGTTTCCTTTTCGCGAATAACATGCATCAAGATAATGGATCATGTGTATGTGCTGCGCGAGTTGGTGGGAAGAAGGACACCACGGTGCTTCGAGAAGACCGTGGAGAAAGCACCCCAGAGCATGTCCAATAATTTCTCCGAAGTGTCAAGGAACTTGCAATGCACCTCTGATCAGACCTCGCAGGCAGAGCTCTTGCTTACTGCAGCGCGATTTAGCATGAATGCGTTCCGAATTTCCAGGCGGAGGTGGATGGAAAACTCAATCAGCATAGGATGACGTGCCAAAAGACAGATCATGCGTGGTACACTCCTCGTGGGCTTGATAGCAATGGGCGCAGAACGGCTTTCACGTTTTCGGAAAGAAATCCCCGTGATAGTTATTGGTTTGTCGCGGGGCTATTTCTTTTCATAGACATTGTTCGGTGTGAACTTCTGCCGCTATTTCGAAGCCTTCGAAGCTAACTTAATCAAAAGATCAGTGGGGTCCTCAAAATTAGATCTTTTGAGGGACGAAACTTAACTATGACGAAGCCACCGTGAAAAGGGCAGCACACACAAGTATTGTAACATACATACTGTTCGTCTAGTCTCCCGTAGTCAGACTCACGAGGTGCCTTTCCCTATATATATATATTTGGTAGAGCCTTATTGACCTCCGACAGCAGACTACCCGCTCCCGTCGAAGCGCTGCTTCGGCGGGATGTCAGCTTCATCGGTCGGCTAGAGGGTGTGTTTATTGTGTGATTTCAGTGCAAATTCTCCACCCCTGGGGAAATGCGTTTACGCACTCCCTCCTTGGGTGTGGGGCTCCGATTTCGAAGAATCGACTACCCACTAAAACCCCAGGTTTTGTCGTCCAGTCCCCTCGTCGGTTTTCATCTTTTTCTAGAATCCTGTTCCATGTATCCATCACCAGGTCTTTATCTATAGCTTTTTTGTCAAATTTACTCGTACTTGTAAGGATACAATCCATTCTTAGTCTGTGGTTTAGCCTGAGTTTAAGATGATTCGCTATTGCTTTAGTTGTGGGCCATCTTTGTGGGTTGTTGTTATGTTGTATTACCCGCTTGCATCTCAGACGCCATATAAGATGTGCACATTCCGTTACAAGAATGTGTAGGAGGTGTGTCCTTGGTTGGTCTCTTTGTCCTTCTTCGTCGTTGAGTGTGATTGCTGTGATCCCGAGTATCTCGCCAATCACTAAATTTTCCCACCCAAAATATACTTCATTCCATATTTTCTTCGCTATACTCCATATTTGGGATTGGCCAGGTGCCCTGCACTTGCAAAGTATATGTTCGATTGTCTCTTCTTCATTGCATGGCAAGTCCTTTGTATGATCAAACTGCAGGTTGATCTACCTATAACAGGTACCAACTTCAGCAAGATATTGTTTGGGTTGATTTGGGATTGGAGTGCAATTAGTGGCAATGAGACATCTTTCAGTTTGCTGTGTAGTGGGATTGTAGGTGTATTTGGTAGTAGTGTTCTCTGGTTTTCCCCTGTCATGTGAAATGGGTTTGAGAATAATATTGGAGGCATCTTCATATAGCATGTTCAGTCATCTGTATTGTCCCAGTGTCAGAGCATTGGTAAGAAATCAAACATGCTTCTTAGTTTCTTTGCATGCTGGACCATTTACTGGTGAAACATATCAAGAGGGAATAACAGGAGTCTGAGGACATTGTGCACATTGCCAGGAGTGATGACTATGTCCTTGACAAAGGTGACATTGATAACTAGGACAGTCTGCAGCAATGTAGCCTATTCCAAGGCAGAGCCAGCAGCTCTGAGCATAAACCTTGAGAAGGTTTGGTGGTAATATTTTGGTGACATTGATGGGAAGGGTGTGCCATCATACATGTGTCTCCCAGTTTGGGTACTAAACAATTGGGTTTAGATCAGTTTGCTTTGTCAAGACATCTATGAGGGTCGGTAAGTTCAGATCTGTTCAACTAAAGCCCTGGTTCAAGACTGAAGCCCCCTGACTATATTGCGTGGCATCGACTCTCCGCTCTTTGCTTCAGCAGGGCTTTTCGATCCTCACAAATCCTCATCACTGATTGCCCCAAACGCTAAATCCCTCCGCTTCATAATCATTTGTCTTGCCATCTGGGGAAGGAAGATGCTTATACTGGAGAGCTGTATCTACAGCTGCAAATACCATCCGCGCTTGGAATATCATCCGGGAAGAACATAGTCAGACTCACAGACACCCGGATGTGATGAACGTGACCATCTGCTTTGCACCTACAATTCGTCCTATCCCGCCTCCCGACTGCTCCCAATGAGCAAAATCTCTTAAAACGTGTCAAATGATTCCACACCCCGGATGGTTGGAACAAACCCCTCGTCAAAATATGAAGTCCGCCATGCCCGATTCACAAGCCATCCGCTCTTCTCGCACCCATTAGCCCGTAGATGCATTGACGCGTCTACTCTGTTCACACTTCACACGTAGGTTGGAGGTGTAGAGCGATGAGGGCGACAAGGCAACTTGTCCGGTTCTTGAGTGGCTTCTTACGATCGTAGGTGCGTCCCCAACAAAGAATGGAGTCCATTACATATACTCATCTTCATTTATCGGTGAATGGCCATTTGTACCGTTACATAGTAGCACCAGCATCCTTATATCCAGCGAAGTTGATCCTCACCAGTATCGAAAACAAAATTTCTTACTCCGGGTGCTTTCAAGTTAACCACGAAACCCAGCGGCTTCCCTTCCCTCGAATGGTGTTCGCAATCTCCCTAGCCACGTGTCGAGCAGCCTGCTCACTAGGGTGCAGCTCGTTGAACCTGTCCATCTCGCTTCGGTAATCCCTTACGCTAGCCGAAAGACGACGAAAGAACGCACCAGAGGTAACTATCGCGATCAGTTCCGTTCACCACGGTGCATACGCTCTCATTAGAATCACCAAACTTGAAGACGCAGGTGGTCACTGCGCCAGTGACGTTGAATGGGGCAGTACCGTTGAAGTAGTTCTCGGGATTGGCATACATGTCAGCGAAAAGACTGTGCGAGTCAAAGATGCCTGTGTGCATAGATGCGAACAATGGTGAGCCAGATTAAGCGGATATGCGAACGTGTACTGACCAATATGAGCGCCATGAAGCTTAGGGGCAAGGTCTTGAAGCATGAGTTTCGTCAGAGCGTTACCGGAGAGAACGAGTTCGCGAATTATGATGCTCCATTCTGTTGTGTTGCGTTCTATGTGCCAATACTTGTTCGGCCAAGAGTTGGGCGAGTAGAGTGGAATTGTCTCCAGAGGAATCATCTGCCAGAATGTACGTGTAAGCTCAACCGCTCCTCGCTCACATACACTATAGTTAACCAACTCACGTTCTGAAACAAGAAATTCCTCGCGCCGTTGTCATACATCACCTTCACCCAATTCACCAGACACCCAGCAACATCCACGATCGAAGCCGAACTATCCCCAGTCAACAACGAACTAACACCTATATCATTCGTTCCCAACCATAGCGTGTACAGTGTGCTGTGTGGGTCTACTTGTATTGTTCCGTTATTCTTGTCCGCTAAGAACGCGGGAATTTGTGACCCAAACAACGGAGGAAACGGTCTGAACGTCAGGTCGTTGGAACAGGTTGCTCCGGCCCGGGCGTAAGGAAAGAGCCGCGCGCCTGTGTAACCTGCGACATATACGGGCCACGGTGTCCCACCATCACTAACGAGAACAACGTCAGTGTAGCTGTCCCCGAAAGTGACAAGAGATTTGATTTGATCTTCATGGAAAGGACCGCCCTCGAGTTTGCCGAGGGTCAAAGCCGGGAGGAGTGGGAGGAGAGCTATGACCGTTGTGAGCTTCATGTATCACTAACAGCTGGGGTGAGTTGTACATTCCTCCTTCGTATGCGGTTTTTTAAGTCTTCGTGGTGCAAAAGAAAAACATTATCAGCGACTTTGCGCTATTGGATCTTTGGTTTCGTTGTCGGCATATAAATTTGGCCATGCCGACCTTTCCTGGATCGCTGGGAGCCTGATGTTTACTTTCGGCGAACAGGATATACCGCGGCTATTGGTCAGGTGTACGAACCCGCTAGTCTGGTGGGAAGGAGGACACTGTGTTTCGAGAGAACCGTGGAGAAAGCGCGCCAGAACATATGCAATAGTTTCTCCGAAACAGCAACTTACGAACCTCTCGATATGGCTTGATCGGACTGTGTTGATTAAGTTTCCGTTCATTGCAGCATGGCAGGCACTAATATGTTCCGGGCTTCAAGGAAGAAACGACCACTTGAAGGAGTTCAACGGTGTAGGATGCCGTGAAAATCAAGGGGAACTCACAATCTGTCCTTGAGGACCCGTTTAGTGGCGGTCGCAGTACGGCTTCCGCGGGTTCGAAAGGAACTCCCTGTAATGATCATTGATTCACCCAAAGGCCATTTCTTCTCATGGGTCTTTCTCTGTGAGAGTTTTGGTTCCCATTCTAAATTCTTGGGTGCTGATATAGTTAGTGGGTTGGTGGCGTCTTTAAATTTAGACTTCAATTCTTGAAGGTTGAAGGTTGGAACTTCTCTTTGACAAAACCCTACCTCAAGAATAACCTCGTTCGTTTGCCAAGATATCGGTATGCGCTGCTCAGGCCCCGGCTCCAACTTACCAAGCCCGACACCATGTACACGATTGAAGCTCACCGATCAGTTCTTTAAACGATTCCTTGACACGAAATCGCCGTCTATCCTCGAGATCCCTGCATGGCGTTAACGAGCTCAGGACGTCAATCCACTCTGACCGCATGTGGGGGACGGACACACTACAACTGCCGATGAACGAGGTGAGCCATCGTCCGGTCAAACGACTGAGTCGTCAAACAAACTCCGTTGTATGGAAGCATAGAGACACCCGAGCCGCGCCAACTGACCAAGGCCTCGGCCTGGAAGCCTATCACGCACCGATGTCTACCTGCCTACTTCACAACCTGTCCAATGTCAAACGGACGCTTCTCAATCATCGATTGGGTTAAACAACCTCACTCTGTTAATCCTTGGAACGGGTGTACAGGGTGCTAGACCATTGAATGGGGGTCGATCGTCGAGCTCACCCTATCTCACGCCTTTTGTTGCACGTTTTCCCTTGGGACCGATGCTGCGTGATCGCTCTGGAGAGCCTTAACTCATCAATCCAGGTGGGTTTATTACTTGACACTCGCCAATTCTCACCACTGACAATGTCCAGCACCGACTCGCACCCTGTCATTTTATCTCACCGTCTGGGAAATCAACGAAGTCCGCCATCCTTATGCTTGGAGCTGTGCCTGTTGTTGCGAAGGCGTTCACGTTTGGAGCCTCGTCCGAACGGTAAATCATAAAACTAGGTAACTCCCACTGGGCCAAGGAACTATCCGGGCGGAATGAATATGATCATCCCCTTTAAGCTTCGAAACGCAATGAATACACCTGCGCCTCATGATGGATATAATCGGATTTCAATAGACCCCTGTCGGATCGTATTGCGCCTCGGACCTCGACCGAGCGCTAACATTCGGGATACATCCTCACAGGCACGTTTTATCTCGCCTATTGACCTCTGCATAATTGCGGTCCATAATCCCCCGCCTTCCGGTTGTTCGCAACGAGCGAATTCCCTTAAATGTACCAAGTGGTTCCATACCTCCGGTTTCGGATGGCAGAATGTATCCTATTGCGCAATCGCCATTGATGACTATTGTCACTCACACACAAGACACCCGCTCTTCCCGGACAATAGGACATGGACGTATCGATGCATCCGCTTCTTTCGAGCTTCAACAGGATATCAACTCGGGGACTCCCAGACTTTTGTGCATCTTACCATTCCTTCTGTACTTCCACGTCCTTCTTACGCTTCTCTGCTCACTGGTCTTCTCTCACAGCCTCGCTCGTAAGGCTTTTCCGAAAGTATATATGAGCTAGGCATTTACTGCTTTTCAGCTCTGTCCGTTTAAACTCCCTCGTATCGTCTTCCAGCCTCCAGCCGTTGGTTTTCAAGCAGCCACCTGTACGTAACATTCCATCGTTACGAACGTCGCTTACGAGTCGACGTAGTACCCTCCGTCGTCCTGCAGACCCCAATTTCGAGCATGATTTTGCAAACGGTTGCGCACCTCATAAACGCACTCTCTGTACACGTTTCCCTGTCACCGCCAAACCCTCCTGTCAAGCCCCACGAACGTTGCACGGGGACCCCGGAGACAGACGCACTCTTCGAACATGTCGTACAACATGTGACATTCCTTAGCAAAGTACGCTTCCGACTTCATCATGCCGTCAGTCACCATCTGACACATGCCTCCAGAGTTCCGTCTGGCTTTTCACCTGCTCGAACATCATAGGAACCCTCATCTCTTGCGAGTTCGGGAAAAACCCTTGTCCTATATCAACAACAAACACAAGACATGCTCTGGGCTCCATACACTCGCTCCTCATCCTTGGCACGACTCTCACGTTCTTTTCCGCTATCCTCAGACTGTGGTACGTGTCATCATACCCCCCTCCGCCAAGATGCTCCCAGAACTTAATCATGGTCCGCTTCTAGGTGCTACAAAACGCTAGGGTCCCTCTTCACATTCGAGATCACCATCCGTCCCAAACATGAATTGATCAAGCACGGCCCATATGCCTATGTCCGGCACCCAAGTTACACTGGTGTCCATCTCACACTCATCGGGGCCACTTGTGTTCTGCTCGCTCCGGGCACCTGGACAGCGGAGCGTGGCATCCGGAATCCTCTGGGCATGCTCGTATTGTGTCTCTGGCTCCTTAAATGTATCTTCGCCTTTCGTGGGATGAGCATCCGGTTCAAAGCCGAGGATGACCTGTTGCGTTCGAACTTTAATCACGAATGGGAAGAGTATGCGAAGAAGGTCCCGTACAAGTTCGTCCCTTGGGTGTACTGATGTATTTTGTATTCCATCGGATGGGTGTGATGTATGTAAGGGGTCAGTGACGGCTTGTAGGCTGGTGGAAGCCCAGATTTCACTCATTACAATGGACTGTATTCTGATACCGAACTTCTTACAGACGAGTTATACGTACGAAGAGTTGCGGAAAGCATGATAAGACTGATGCCAGTAGATTAATGGTGCATACGATTATTGTAATTTATGTTCAATCATACTTTCGCATCGCCTCTTCCAACACATCCATATCCACATCAAGAGGAACGACGTCGCCAAATGAGAGTTCCGCGTCCGAGTTTGGCGGCAAATCATCCTCGTCCCCGCCACCGGGTTTTGGACAAGGAGAATCGGTGGAAGTGGGAGGTGTCGCCTTCGAGGAGGAAGATCGGTTTGATGAAATGCTACTTCCCGACGACAAAGAGTTAGTGGAGGGTGTTGATGGTGGTTGCGAGCTTGATAGCAGTGGCGGCTTGAACGACTTCTGTTTCATTGGAAGCCCAGTCTTTGACTGACCACCAGTCGTCGACGAATTCTGTGAGGACAGTGGGAATGTGTGCGTCCGCCGCATGCCCAATGGTGGAGGGCGCGAGTCATTACCAGCAAAGTGACCTTGGGAGAGAGGTAGTGCAGAAGACTGACGGTTGCAATGAGGTTGTGGTTGTTGTGGTTGGCGAACCTGCGGGGTAGGTCGAGACGTGTTTTGGGAAGGAGGGTTGGAGCTCAGGGAAGGTTCGGAGGATAGCGATGCTAATGAAGCAGAGACGGTGCGTTCAAGCCTAATTCTTCGTTGTTTACGTTCTGGGTCAAGAAGCGGGTGAAGCTTGGGGGTTTGGGCGGGTGTCGATTTCGACTTTGTAGGAGCATCTTTTGCGCGAGTAGGTGGTTTGACTCGTGGCATATGAGATGGTGGAGAGGAAGATGATATGACGACGTTCTGCTCCGCGGCTGAGGCTGTACAAATGGGAGGGTGGGATGGGGGGCAATTGGGTATATCTGATAGTGGTGGCGCCGCTGCTGTTCTTGTTTTTGGAGGAACTGGTGGTGGGGGCATAACTTCACAAGACGGCCTGGGAGAGTCCACGTCCATCGCAGAGTTAGCATCGTCCTGGTCAATAATGAAGTTCCTGGCTACCCCGGCTGTCCGGACTGGTGGGGTGGACATATCAATCGAGATGCAAGCCGGAGTACCGAAGTCCCGCGCCTTGCCTTTCGCAGTGCTTTCAGATGCTGAACGGTTGCTCGGTTTTGAATGGGTATCATGTCTCACTCTCTTGATACCAATATCGGAGGTACTTGCCACCCTTTTAGACGGCTGTCTCCGTTTGAGGGTGTCCCTTGACGAGCCTGTGTCATTACGAATATTGCCGTCGATTCGTTCCGAGATACCCTTCAGCATACTTAGGAACTGGTCTGGGTCGCGAACAGGCAGCGTTTCTACGTTTACAGAGGTAGAAGGGCGTGATAGTCTGCTCCGACGATCATTTGCCGAGACCTTCCAGCTCGAAGCACCATTTATACGGTTCGAGATGGATGTAGTTGAAGACGTCGTATCGGATGTCACTACGCTGCTCGAGTCTGATGAAGTCATAGATGAGCACGCTGATGGCGACGGCGAAGTTGACGCAAGCAGAGAAGATTGACGATGGGAGTACAGAATCCCTTTCATAGTGCATTCGGAGGAAGTTGAGCTGGCTCTTGCAGAATCCCTCGGTACTTTGTAGCTCGTTGAGTTAGACTTTTAACGGTCCAAATGAAAAGCGACGAACTTCGAAAGAGCTCAGGTTGAGACCTGAACGAGGCCTCTGATAAGAGTGAGTCGAGTGCTTCGCATGCACTTTGAGAGCCTTGCCACTGAACGGAATCTGACGTATATAACTCCTTGCTATCATCTGCCCCATCATTGTATTCCATTGCACGAGCGTGGTATGTGTCACGACGGTTCGTTGGAACGCTCTCAAAGGTCGCGTCAGATGTTGCCAAGTTGCGTCGACTATACGGTTGCCGACTTTCCTATGTGATATACGTCACAGGAGGATCACAATAAGCCATGTAACCATCTATGCGATTCGAGGAACACGCATATATTCATGGAACTTACCAGATAACTGACAAGCAACGGGAGGGCACGCGGTCAAGGGGTACATAGGTGTAGCAACAATTACATTTCATTAGTTTGTGACACGATCCCACGTGATAAGTACCCCCTTTCGGTCACACTCGCGTCATAGGAAAAACGATCGAATTCGTTTTCAAAACCGTAGATACGATAATGTCAAGAAAGGGACTCTTAAATCACAAAACTATGAATACAAAGAAAATAATGGCGAAAGTGTGCTTCAAATTTGAGGATTTATTCTCTAGCAAACTGACGTTGGGGAGAGACTCTCAATGAATTCAGCGACATCTGTCCAGTAGCCATCTTGCACACAAGTATCATCTGAAGAGGTCATAAGTGATGCCAACGGGCTAGTTAGTTAAAGCATGGGACTTACTGTGACCGCCTTCGGGGAACTCACGGTATCTGGTATGCTCGAGTCCCTTCTTGTACTCCTTTCCTCCTGATGTGGTTTTCTCGCCTCGTTTTGCGAACGCCTCCAACAGAGCACGCATCTGTTCCTTAGGCACAATCTCGTCTTTGAGGCCGCTGAGCATCAAAATTGGCGTCGTAAGCGGTATCTTCGGTACTTTCGAGACGGAATCCCACTTTTGGTGGCAGAGGAAGGAGAAAGGTCTGAGGAGAGGGAGGGTGTGTGGTATGAGATTCGGAAGGGAAGTGAAGGTATTTTCGAGGATCAGTGCTGCAATCTTGATCAAAGAGTGAGGCCATTATTCACTTGATACCCTGGAGCATGCTCACCTTGTCGGGATTCTTACTGGTTAGGTCAATTGAAACGGCACCGCCGATCGATTGGCCATAGAGAACCTGGAAGGTACGTTCGCCACATGCGTGCTAAACTTTGCAGCCAAAAGACGTACAATTGGTGTTCGTTTGTACCTGTCGTCTTTGAGGAGGTAATCCAATCCCGTCTGAGCGTCGATCTGTAAACCTGAAACAGAGTCAACTCTTGTACAACTTGAGGTAAAGGAGCGTTGTACACACCCCGCTCATTTGGCGAACCCTCGGAAAGACCATACCTGGAGGTACGTTTGGTATAAGATTATAACAGGGATTGAGATGACCCACCCTCTGTAGCACATCATTAACACGTTGCACCGCAGACGTAGGTAGAAAACTTTGGCGAGAGGTATCCGATGCCCGTGATTGCCCGCGTTCCCGTGAAACATGATGACAGTTGGACGGCTTGCAACGAACTGCCAAACGCACGAACGGTCAGCCACCCCTGAGCACAACGGGACACAAGAATGATTCACCTCATCCTCGGTGAGGTCATATTCCGCTTCGGCGGGGAGTTGAAAGGTATTGGGATTCATAGAGATCAAATTCTTGCGTTGGCGTAGCATGTAACACCTCAATGTTACGTGGTCTGGCGTTATTAGGTTGAGTTCGTCGTACGGTATGCCATAGTCGCTGGGTTTAGCCACCTCTAAAGCCGAGTGAGCGTGCGCAAGATGAACAACAGACATATAACGTGCCAGTCCGTGATCCCGGGGGAAACGCCGAGGGATAAATCAGGTACCCTTGTCCATACCAAAGGAGGCCGACACCTTTAGTTGGTTAGACATATTAAACGAAGAGCCAAGTTGGGCAAGATAATACTTAATGTCGAAAGGCCGGCCGCAGTTGCCAGTGTTCCCTGACCAGAGAAGAGTGGTTATGGCTGAGCATAGCGTCAGAGCTCATCGAAAACAAACCTTTGCGAAAGCCTCTAGGGACGGGATGAATCGTGACATCTGGACTTGCGAATTACCGAGCTGCAACGACGTCACAGAAAGTGGTGGAAGGTAGGCTCGTGTTTGTGATTGCTTGCCAACGGCTTTCGTTCTTCCATCATCAATCAGGCGCCCACTGCCAGTGTGGCATTCACGCCCGGCGATGATGTCTTCATGAATCATATCGGCTTTACGTTCAGAACACTCTTCTCAGCAAGATGATCGTCAGAAGTACGTATTTCTGGCAGCTTCAATGAAGATACTGCAGAGCGGTGTATGGCATGTTCATCTTTCTCTAATACTCACATTGTTAATCATTGGCCGTGACTCGTGAACAACGTTCATGCCCAGTTCATATCCGTCCACAATGCAATTTCCCGCTGAGGCTACAATGCAGGCTGATGAAGGACTTGATATACATCGCGCCATGATAGTCAAGTCTTGTTATTGTCGAATTTACCAAATCATTTGACGCCCTAACGGCGACTATGCCAGATTAGTCCAAGTTGCGTTTGAATAGCTCCAAAATTCTACGAGCCAATTCACCGGCATTATGGCACGGGCCCGACTCTCCCTGTCCAATCCTCAGCTATTGAAACGGATTCCTTTTACACAATTCTTTCTCCCTGCACGAGAAGCTACTTATCAAAATTTGAAGCATTTTGACACCAAAAAGTGCCAAGGACCTGTGAGCAGCTCATCTACTTGGGTCCCTCCGTCGGCATTTCCGGACGAGAGAGGAAGTTGACGGATTACATACAAGAATGCAGGGGATAAACCATTACGGGACTAGTGACAACACCTATTGCGTTAGTTCCTATTGCGGCAGCTCCGTTTCCACGTGGTCCGCGTTCCAGTGGCTTTCCTCCTCGCGTTTTCTTCTCAGAAAGTGTTGCAAAATTCTTCGAAAAAATAATTCGACGTGATTTCACCGCGACACGTGTGGCCTATCCTTTCCTTTTCTTATAATACCCGACGTTACAGATAGGAAGGGTGAGGCATTGGTGTGTGTCCCGAAAGCGCGACACAGGGTCGAATCAATACCATCAACTGTCAACTCAGACTTAATTTTAGCACGTAAGTTTCTATTCATCAGATCCTGGCATGAATGCAACTTCATTTGTAAACTCCCTTCAAGGTGCAGAAAAATTTCTTTCATGGCGTGTTCGGAACGAAGCGGACGCTGGACAATCAACAACCGTTGCAGGATCGGAGGTTTGGAGATGTATAAAATCTGACGCTCATCGAAGCTCTGGCCCCATCGGTCTTCCGTACTATTCTCTACTGTTCTCACTCCAAACCTCGAGTTCTACTCTCCCCCACACTCTTTTGACAATGCGCTCCTTTGCCTCCATTGCCACCTTCGCCTCCATTGCCTTCGCGGCTGTCGCCTCTGCTCTCCCCACCATTCCCGCTCGCGTTAGTAATTTTTGCTTTTGGTCAATGCGTTCCGAGTCTAATTCCTCCATAGGAGCTCGTCGACACTGACGTTGTCGTTAAAAACGTTGCTGCCGTTGTCGGTGTTGCCAACGGCAACAACATCCCTGTTGCTAATGCCGTCGCGCACCAAAGCCGTCAGCTCCCCAACATCCCAGGTGTTCCTGGTGACGTTGTCTCAGTCGCTGGCATCGTGAAGAACACCAACGGCGCTGTCCAAGTTCTCCCTGGTGCTAATGTGGAGATTGCCAACGCGAAGGCTGTCCAGAGCCGCACTGAAGTCCGTGGTCTCCCGGCCATCATCATCGAGCTTAACGACCACATTCAACCTCTCTGCCACAAATTGAGTAAGTCGCCCAATTGCTAAGCTTATTACGGTGCTAATGTCATTCCAGGCGCGGCCATTTCGGCTGCTGTTGATGCCCAGGCTGCTCTTGACGTTTCGATCCCCATCCTCGCGGAGATCAAGACTCTCCTCCTCCAGGCTAAGGTTGAGATTGAGGCTCTCCTCGCTGCTCACATTGATGGTGCCCTCGCTCTCAATGGCAAGGTTCTCACTGTTAAGGCCATCGCTGATCTCTATGCCACCCTCTCTGTCGTATGTCCTTGAGTTTCTTATCTCATTCCCTTCCTCACATAACATCCTTGCAGGCTGTTGTTGTTGCTGTTGGTCTCGTTGTCAAGGCCTGTGCTGCTGTTAAGACTGAGATCCTCGTTAACCTCGTTGTCGAGATCACTGTCGCCCTTGCTGCCATTGTCACCCTCGGTGCTCAGATTGCTGTTGGTCTCATTGTTGAGCTCAAGCCCCTCGTTCAATGCGTTGCTGCTATCATCCTTGAATTCAAGTTGGAGGCTCTCATCCAGGTCTTCGGTATTGTTGCTGCTTAAGTAGCTAAAACCGTTGAATGTCTTAGTACCCCCTTCCGTATGATACCACTATCGTAGCTGATAATATTTTTTTCTCATCCAAGTGTGAACTGTGAGGTGATTCTCTCGAAAGTACATCTGGTTTGGTTACTCGGTCCAGTTTCTGTTAGTTGTATCCTTGGCATGGGATTAAGTGGCTTTCCTGAGGCAAGATCTGCTCCCTTGTTCCCAAGGTTCGGTCGCTACCATTGGACTCTTGTATTCGATCAGTCCCTGTATCACGGTGGAATTAGCTGTTGATCATTTTGCGTAACACTGAACCACAAGAAATAAGCTAGAAGAATGTCTGGTGGCTTCTTTCATGATATGTCGCCGTAATCCGCCATAATCTCCGGGAAGATAACCATCTATCTTCCATTACACTATTACCACGCTTTGGTCGGTTACGGTATCAGGTCAGTACGCTGCCACATACCGGAGCCCACAGGTCCATCCAATTGTCAACATATTGCAAGATACACATACGAATCCGAGGCCGAAAGAAAGCGCTCACAAGCTCATGGAAGTTCATAACCAAGTCCATCAAATCAAAGTCCCGAAGTCCGTCCAGTGATCCCTACTACCCAGTCAATCCATCGAGAAAAGTCCAATTCCTTCATACGCGATAAATTGTCCTCCAAATGTCAAGTTCTGGGTTTCCAAAGGAAAGAACGAAACGCTGAACACGTCCAAACTACCGCATCCAGAACTACCACAGAACCCCGAGAGAAAAGGAAGGTTTCCACCTGGTAATCCTAATAATAGAGAACAAAAATTCGCCACGTGAACCAAAGCCCAGGCGTTAAAAGAAAAATCGAAGTTCACACTTCGGGCCTTGCATTTTGTATACGACATTCCACCATAATACAAAACCGAAAGACAGAGATATAGCAACACAAAAAGAGGAGAGATCATATGAACCAGGGCCCCAGCCCATGTTCCACAACCATCAATTAGAGCGGCAAGTATAACAGCACATAAACAATTCATCCATCCATCCCACACACCAACCGAGTAGTATGATTCAGTACACAACCGACCACTGCACCCTCCAGCGCCTTGAAGAAACTCTGACAAAGATGAGTAAATGACAAGAAAAGACAAGGGCCACAAGAAGTGCAAGTACATGAAATGAGGTGATATCACAAAGAAGGGCGCTAGAGTATGGGCAGGCTAGAAGGCAAAAGACGTGAAAGAAGCAATGGTAAATGGTAATAGCGACAAGCCTAGGAGTGATAGGAAAGGTCGAAACACAGAACACAAGAGTGAATCACAAACGATAATGCAGGTCGACGCAAAACAATGGTATAGGAAGCACAGTGAAGTGATGTGAAAACAGGAGGGCGAAGCATGAACGCTCCATTCCACAAGTCCTATCGTAACAACCAAGGGAGAGCGCGACCCAAAGCGTGAAAAATCCCGAGGATCGCGCCAACTGCTCATGCACTTGCACCAGTATCCGCAACTTCAGCTTCCTCGTAGAGCGTCCTCGGGTTCCACACCTCAGGGAACGGATACCAAGTTGGGCGCAACTCGTAAATCCCGAGTATGCCCTCTGGGTCCTCGTCGTCTGAGTCCCAGTCACTCCCTTCAACCTCTTCCTCGTAATAAGTGTGTGTTGGTCGGTAGTTCATGAAAAAGTAGTCGTAATGGGGGTGTGGGTTCCTGTGTGGTGGTGGGTATGTTGGCGTTGTCCTAGGAGATGAAGATGAAATGTAAGTGGCGTACGGTGTGTAAGTTCCATAGCTTGTGGTTGTAGTTCCAGTGGCGGATGTGTAAGAACTCTGAGATGCGCTACTGGACGGGTGTGTGAGGGGAGTGGTGAGGGAAGCTGCTGACGCTGAAGGAGTGGTGGAAGTTGTAGCGGCACCGGGCGTCGAGGGCGTGGTAACGGCAGTAGATGTTCTTCTATGAATGATAGTCATTTTACTTGGGCCCGCCTCAGGCCGCTAAGAGCACGAGAAATATGAGTCGCATGTCCAGCAAAATGCAAACGATATTTCACCTTTTCATCGCCGTCATCCTCGTCCTCATCCTCATCTTCCTCTTCATCCTCCTCCTCTTCGTCCTCTTCCGCATCTTCCCTCTCCCTTCTCTCCCTTCTCTGCCTTTCCTCACGTTCTTTCCGTTTCTTCTCCTCCCTCTCCTTCCGCTCCTGCTCCTCTCTCTGGACCCTTTCCTGTTCCTCCCGTTCCTTCCTCTCCCTCTCCTCCCTCTCCTTTCTTTCCTTCTCCTCCCTCGCCCTCCTCTCCTCCTGCTCCTTCTGGAACCTCTCCATTAACTCCTTCTCTTCCTGCTCAATCCTCTTCTTCACCTCTTCCGCCCTCTGTTTCCTCTCCTCTGCCAATCGTTTCAACTTGGCCTCTCGCCGCGCCTCCCACTGTTTCGTCATCTCAGGCGTGAATCTCCGTCTTTCAATATCCCATTCTAGCCACCTATCGTCACATCGGTGAGGACCTGGCCGCTTACGATACTCGAATCCGACGCGTGTGAGTTGGCCTAGTTTGGAGGCGAAGTAGTGTGCACATTTTTCGCGCTCGAGATGCCAGGCAGGTGTAGTCTTCGGTGGATTATCGACGTCGTCGTTGATAACACAAACGTGCTTAGGATCAGGAGTGCATTCGTGAAATGGTGGTTGTTCCTCGAATTGCATTCCGAGACGGAGGCTCCGGAGTGTACGCCGGATAGGCTTGAGGTTCTCGACATATGCAGACTACCGCAGGCAGGGTTAGTGGCAAGCGTAACGGCAGGATGAAAAGGCAAAGATTCAAGGTGATGCACCGGCCGAAAGGGGACATGCCACGCGTCGCAGGTCGTGACATCATATCCCAAAATAAAGTAAATAAAAATCATGGCATAAAAGCCATCGACCAGAACACGCTCTTAAGCCATGATGCAATTCAGGCGACAGGGGGACGAAGGAGGGGGGAGGAAAAATCCGAAATGGCATCAAAACACTCACCCAAGGTGCGACATCGCGTCCATCATGATAATCACACTTTTCCACCTCCAAAACCTCCAACTTGGGGAACCGGTCCGCCAAAAACTTGCAAAATTCAGGTTCGATCCTTTCTCCGAGCATAACTCGCAGGTGCTTCAGCTTCTGGTTCTTGTTAATAACCTCTGGTCTCGTAGATACTGGTTCGGGGTCAGGATCCGGTTGTGTGTTCTTGCCATGCTTGGGCTGGGGCTTTGGTGGGATGGTCTTCGGAGCAGGCGTACCAGCGGCAGATACCTCTCGCAGAATCCTCTGTAGAGTTCTCTTCGTAAACGCCGCGGTAGGATCAGCAATATCGCTGATAGCAAGTATCGCTAAGCGCTCGACGCCTTTCATAAAGTAGCCTACCCTGTCGAGGTTGCAAGCATCCGAGACTGCGAGAGATTCAATCTGTTCGAGCAACGAGCCGTGATTGCCCTTCGCAGAGACGTATTCAGGTGCAGCCGGAAGGACCTTGAACATCACATCGCCCCTCGCCACAGACTTGGCAAACAAAAGCCTGAGCTCTTTGAGCTCGGGCATCTTGTTGATAACATCCACGAGTTCTGTGCCAGTCTGCCTTGGGGGATGGCCGGTCATAACCAACGATACAAGCCTCGGCCAATCATGCTGTGCGAACTCATCAAGAGTACACAGATCGCCAGACACCTGGACATGCGTGAGAGACGTGGGCTTGCCGACGTCAAACAGGAACGCAGAGGCAGCATACCGGGCGAGGATATCGTTCTTGTACTTTTTACGATACTCGCGAGAATGGTATAGGGCAGGACTGGAATAACGAGCCTCATACGGGCTCTGGCCAACGCGGGGAGCTTCTGCAACGGGGATGAGGTATAACCGCTCAATGACGAATTCAGGCGGACTCTTGGGAATCATGGAGATGTAGAGGGGGGTATCGGTCATGCGGAGTTCGCGGACAGAGGTGCAGGTGAGAAGGGCATTGAAGAGTGAGTTGGGCGGGAAGAACGGACAGCAGATCGAGAAACTGATGAGGGACGGCATTCTTGGGAGTGCAGTGGCTAGCTTGTCAGTGTGTCTTGGGTGATAGTCGCCGCCTACGTAGTAGCGGTCTCCCCATCGCGGGGGTGAGGCATCGGGCCAATCGTCAGGCCAGATTAGGTCAAATCGCCTACACAAAACGTCAGAACACGATTACAGGCTATCAGAACGCCAGAACTCGCTTGAACAGGGGCCAGAGACTCTCTGGAAAGAAGTGAAGACCAGACTCTTCGTCGTGTTTATTGGGATGGGGCCATCGTACGTGCGAAAAGAGGTAGGGCAGACAGAGCTCCCTGAGCTCGCTGTTGGTGGCAGCGAGGGCGGCGAGGGTTGCGATGTTGTCGCTGGTGCGGATGGCCGCGAGGTCTTTGACGACGGGGAGGATTTTGTGAGGCTCAAGGGGCATGGGTTGATGATGAGAACAGACAATTAACGATATTTATTATTTATTATTCCAACAGGGACCCCGGAAACTCGGATCGATAACACTACTAGATTGCATACTGCTGCGTCCACTCCCGGCTCACCCGTTGCGCATCCGCCTCGTTCTCCTTGTAGTGCTTCGCCACGTCCGTAGCCAGGGGATCGTCTGGATTCGGCGCACTCAGCAGAGCCTGGATCGACAGCAGCACCGTCCGGATCTGCAACGCAGGCGACCATTTGTCTGAAAATGAAATAAATATCCTATGATCCGTGCTCTGTAGCCAAATTACCCACCCTTCAGGATGTCCAAACAGATCCGACCAAGCTTGTCTAAGGAACAACCAGTTCATTCCTGACCTCTCGCATCATGCATAGACTCACCGATGTTAGGGTGGTATATCTTGGTCAGGAACCGCACCTTCGGGGGTGCCATAGGGTACTCTTCCGGAAGGAACAGCTCCAGCTTAAACTTGCCATCTGAACAATCACACAGTGAGTGAGAACATGGCATCAGGAGACAGAACCTACGCTCAAATGGGCTCCCACCGGGCCCTTCAATTGTCACGTCGAAATATCGAAGGTTATCCTCATGTGGTGCTGCAGAGATTCCAGGCGCTGGGTCTGCAACAAGTCGCTCAGTTTCCTAAAGATAGAGACACGCTTTAGTATAACATCGTTCAGTACAAAGAGCACAAGGCCACAGACCTTGATAATCCTCTGCACTCCCCATCAATGTCGGCCGCCACAAGAACGCGTGTACCACCGTAGATGGAGAGCAGCGAGAATGAGCACAAGTATCCCACACCACGGGGATAGGTTGACCATGCGTCAAGTCATCCCAGGTTTCCAGAACAGACCAACAGAACCCGAGAAGAGAGGTGTGTTATTAACATGTCCAAAGCAGACAACCCAGATACCCCATCGTATCACGATATCAGCATTTCCCGATAGTCCACAAGTTTCCGCAGGACGCAATAAAGCGTAGCGTCGCGCAAATGAGATCCCGTGCAATCGAAGGCGGAGGGATGATCGAATTAACGAGTAGATGAACCAGAGTAGCCGTTAGCCTCGTTTCACCTGGATCCACTCGAGATGTAGTACCACACACCTTGGGTAAAGCCATATCCAATGCCTATAGTACAACCACACAAATCAAACGTAGGATTGTACAGGTCTCGTGGGTGGTATGTTATGAAATTGACCCTTCAGGCCGTGCAATCTATCTGTAATCACGGCACATTCATTCAATTCTGAATTATAATATACTGAGAATAACGATCATACACTCACGCGGTCTAGCACCTAGCGAGGAAGGTTAGACAATGAACAGAGGTGAAAGAGAGATAGTTGATAGGGTACGATGATGACGGTCCTTGCAACAGCCCTAACTTGCTCTTAAGACCGCATCAGGCAACGCTGACTCATCTTGTCTATATTAGTTCCATCAATCGCGGAAGGTGAAAGAAAGTGAACCCATACAAATACATAGACTGACGAGATACTAGATACTGCTAAATGAGGAGAAAGCAAATAGTGACACAACTTGCAGAAATCATAAGAACAAGAATGAAGAAAGAACAGAATAGTCAGGAGAGAGCGATATGGCACAAATCGTAAGTCGTTAGAAATCAGAACCAAGGTCCCCCACCGCCGAACCTCGCACCGAAACGTGAAGAGCTAGGGGAATGCCCAGGACCACCGTTACCACCACCACCACCATTACCACTTGAACCTGAGTTTGATCCGCTAGGGCCAGAGTTAGAGCCTCCACTTCCGCTACTGCTGCCGCCTGAGCCTCTTCTCAACGAGAGCATTCTATGCCTCGGACAGCGCGTCTCCCGTTGCTGCCTCGGCTCAACATCGGTCCGGCACACAGGACATGTGTTTGCATTCTCCAACCATTTCTACAGCCACAAATCAGCATCTACTCAAAGGAAAACTTGCAAAGGGATGTAGCACGGACCTCCAGACACGCCTTGTGCTGCCAGTGGATACAGTTACCCGACTTCATGACCAAATCATCTGGCTCATACTGTGGGTAGAAAGAAGCAAACATGTTAGCATATCCGTTCAGAGATCCGAACACTCGGAATACGTACATCTTCCAAACAAATCGGACACCTCGGGTCGCTTCCCTCCCCAGCCCACTCTTTATATTTCGCACTCTGCAGCCTCTTCAACACTGCTTCAGGCGTCGACCTCGGTTTCACTTCACCCAGCGCCGCTTGAAGTGTGAGCAAGCTCTCATAAGAGGGGTCAAACTCGTCGTCATTCTAACACAAATCCATCAGTCCCAATTCCATTTGTCTCATCGTCAGAACGAAACCTGCAAAGTGCTACTCACCATATAATCGCCCAAATCTCCAATTCTCCTCGCGAACATACTGAACCTCCTCGCACCAGGCCCACTATTCAGGTTACCACCACCCGCCATATTATTCCCCCTCAAACGGTTCAACATCCTCAACCTCGGTGCAGCAGGTGGATGACCAAAATCTCCTACACCCGCACCTCCACTCCCACCTGTTCCTGGACGTGCACCAGAACCAGTACCAACGCTCAAACCAGACCCAAGACCAGAGTTGGTGTTATTGCCCATCCTAAACCTCTGATGCCTGACCCCTTCCGACTGCCCTTGTCCACGTGGTCCTCCAGGCGCAGGTACAGATCCAGATCCAGCTCGACTCGATCTCGAAACCGGGAAGAAAACATCAACACCATCTTCATCACTATCACTCTCCGCATTCTCCCACACATCTTCCATACTCGCCGGCCGGTTCATCACAACATCGTGCCAATTCGTGTTCACAGATCTACCCCTGATCCCATTTGCACTTGCACTCGCATTCCGGGTCGGATTAGGATTTGCGCCTGCATTCGCCGTCCTCGGCCTAAACCACTCTTGCTCTCGAATCTGATCCAAAGGTCTCGGAAACTGTCTCCGTTCCTGTCTACCACTCCGTCCCTCCTCTCGCTGCCTCTCACGCTCCGCCGCCTCCCTACGCAACCGCTCCCCATACATCTCCAAGAACTGCACCGAGCGACCCACACTCAACCCATCCCCTCTCAAAACTCCGATGGCATGCTGCAACCCTTCAATCTCTCCCGAACGTCGTCGATCTCCATTAGGTCCGGACGAAGGCGCGGTATGCGGGTCCCTACCAGTCCCGGATATATCTGGGGATCTCTCCAGCTGAGACCACGACAAAGGTCGACCCTCTGACGAGACACTCGACGCAGACGACGCAGAAGTCATGAATTCAGAACTCAGCAATTCGGCTCCACTATCGCCACCTTCAACGCTTCTCCGCTGGTTGCGGACACGCCGCATGAAATCTCTAAGACTCCCGTATCTTGCTAATATCTGATCAGTCTCATTGATCCATTGCCCCGTGAATGGGTCCAAAGGTTCTTGAACTTCAGATCTCCCCCCAGAACCAGGACCGTTCGAGCTCGAGTTCTCGTTCTCGGCGTCGTTTTCAAACGAAAGTGGCGGGATTACAGGGGGCAATTGTGTAGTTCCTTGAATAGTTGTAGTAGTGGGCTGACGGGAGACGTGGGAGGAAGAACGAGGAGCGAACGTATATGTAGCTGGAGGCGAAAGGGACGAGGACGGCGAAGGAGAGAACGACATTGTAGGTGAAGACATTGTTGTCCCAGGTATGGCTGGTGTAGTTGAAGAGGACGCTTGAGCTGCGTATTCCCGTGCCCTCATCGCCAACGTTTCCATCGTATTTCTGAACGGTCCAGGGGCAAACAGGTTCGGGTCGATAATGTTCCTTCTTTCGGAAGAGCTCGTGCTTGCGCTGGAAGAATTAGAATCCGAGCTCGTGGCGGCAGGTTGATATGGGGATGCCGGCAGATGGTCTGGACGACGAGGGCCTCGTATAAGTGGCCGTTGGTTGGTTGCAGCCTGCTAGGTTACACCAACGACCAGACAATCAGTGATCAAGGAAAACTGACAAGGCAAATAGGGCACTTACGCGCGAGCCTCGTTGATCTCTATCAACGTCCATGTTATTCATAACCCCTTCATGCACAGGCTCATCCCGATCCCACCAATGATGCATCTCATTAACCATTTCATTCCTCATATTCCCCAACCTCATCTCTAGCCTCTGTAATCTCTCAGACTCATTCGCAGCTCCCTCCTCTCCATCTTCATCGGAGGTTCGAACAGGTGATGGCGTGAACCGACCAGCGGAAGAAAAGGATGCTGAAGAATTCGATGAGTTGAATGTCGTTGCTGATGCTGATGCTGATGGCGGCCGTGTGGAAGGGGGGATCTCAAGGGAATCGCGGCCAGTAGTTGCACCAGGTCCCAGAGTGTCAAACAACCCTCCAAGACCGGGCGAAGGCAGTTCCGTATCCAAGAACATCGCTCTTCCGGGTGCTGGAATAGGAACACCACCGCCCCCATACACCGATACATTCGAAACCCCAGATCCAGATCCAGAACCAATAAACGAGTCTGCCGATAAGGATGAATCCGACGACGAAAACGAGCCAAAAGACGTCCTCGCATCCCTCTGAGATTGTTCGCCAACCATAGAACCAGACCCGGATTCAGATTCAGGGTCAATATACAGGCGCATGATAGGTCGAGGGTTACTGGCATGATCAGGAGGTAACCTGAGTCCAAGCATAGTCACCCACGCTTCTTCTGTGGTCATAGGAGGCCTGCTCGCAGCTGAACTTGCGTTGTTGTCTGCATTGGTGGTGTTCGAAGATCCTTGGGACCACGACGTACTTCTCCTGTGTCCATGGCTGAAGACGGTACTAGGCCCAGTGCTCTCAGCTGCGGATGAAGAAGGCATATGCCTGGTAGAATGCAACCTCGGTCTTGGCGGAGGCGGGGAAACACCAGGATACATCGACAAACCCGTGTTCGAGCCAGAACTTGACTCCGATCCTGATCCAAGGCTTTCCTCCAACCGGCCGTCATTCCTAGGTTGCGGCACAAGTTCACCAAATGTGCCAAACGATTCGTCGCTTTCTCCGAGACTTGTATTCGATCCACCGTTATTTCTGGGCGGCAACGCAAGTCCGTTGAAAGGGGTCAATGATCCACCTCCGCTACCACCAGAAGCTCCATGATGCGACTGTGTATGCCTAGGTGAGCGCGACAACAGGTGCCCAATCCGAGTTTGTATCCCTGATTGCGTCTGCGTCTGTGATTGTGACGATGTCCGCGGTCTCGCTCCAATAAGATTTCCACCAACGTGTCCCCGCACATTCCTCCCTTCCTCCCTAGCCGCATTCCTTCTCAACCTCTCAGCCTCCTCTCTCAGACGTGCAACCCTGTCCCAGGCGAAACCCACACCCCTACTCGTGCTCGCACCCACGTTCGCATTTGTATCCGTCCGAGGAACTCCAACTTCAGGACCAGAAAGACTTTGTCTCGTACTTTCCTCAGTACTACTTGCCCTCTCATTCCCACCTCGAGATGGAGATGACCCAGACCCAAATGTCCTAGAAAACCTCTGCGAAGTACTCAACCGCCTCACCAACTCAGCTCTCGCGAACCTCCTCCCCATCTCAGCTGCATTCTCTGACACGAGCGAATTACTCGACCCCACCACGCGCGTCGGTGCTCTATATCTCAACCTCTCCGATTCAACATCAAACGCACCCCGTCCAACGTGTTGCTGATGATCTGAGTGAGTCGGTAGACGTGACTGAGTTTGCGACGGTGACTGTTCGAAGAGTCTCGTAAGAGGATCTTGTTGTGGATGTCCAGAAAGCGGGTTTGTGATGTTGTTCGATGAGTCAAAGCTAGTATTGGTGTCGGAGCCACTTGTGTCACTGGCACCAAAGACAGAGTTGTTTAAGCCCAAGTCAAGCGAAAGACTCGGAGGTAGAGAGGCATCAGCCGTCGACCCAACACTCCCTTCTCGACCTCGACTTCCTTGGTGCTGCCAGGAAGGGCGATTCGGTACGAAGTGATGTGGGGAAGCACCGCTCTCTGCCGATGCTGATGGCCGGCGAGGCGACAAAATGAACCTTGGGAGTCTAATCCTTGACGGCCCAGAAGTCGTACTTGGTCTTGAAGGTGAGATGGACGACGGAGCATTTATGCGAGGAAGGGGTGGAGGCGAAGGTGAAGAGAACAGACTTGATGCAAAGGAAGGCAAAGGCGCCATGGAAGACGATGCAGACGCGGAAGCAGACGCAGAAGTAGAAGTAGAGGGACCAGCCTCAGCGTGCCATGGAACTGTTGCGTGCACAGGATCCCACTCATCATCAGCATCATCTACGGAATCCGTCATCAGCTATATCCAACAAATCAAAACTATTGAATACTCACGCAACAAATTCAATCCTCTGTACTGGTCTGGCATCAGTCGTTGCGGTTGTAGTGAGTCACGATCTGAACAGCAAGGACAGCATAAGTAACAACAGCAGGTTAGGTTAGGTGGGTAAGGCTTACTGAAGCTTGGCCGAGGCGTGGCTTGACCAGGCGAGGTGATGGAGGATCCTAATGTCCAAGGTAGTCTTTCCACCTCCCGTTCCCTTTCCGTATCAGACTCCATATCGACGTCCATTACAACACTCTCTTCCGCGGATCGAGTAGGTGCGGGTCCTAGAGGTGCAACTGCAGCTTTGACGAACGCCAGCAATTAAACAGTGTGGGTGCACTTTACACAAGGTGTACTCACCGATAGAGTGACCATGCTGTTCTCTTTCACGTCGTTGCAATCCCAGGTTGAGCCCAAGATCGGTGCTCATGAACCCTAGAGAAATATCCAAACAAAAGAAACGTAAGTCCATCTCCGAGCGAGTCAAGAAAAAATGCTGACCAGATAACACATCCTCTTCCCAATTCCCTGGCCCACCATTATGAGTCTGACCCGCCGTCGCATTCACAGCACCTGAACTTGACTCCACAGCAACATCCAACCCCGACCCAGTTGCCGACCCAGACCCGGACCTTTCCCTCGTCGAACCGGCAACAGGAGCGTTCGTACCGGCACCCTCCAACCAATCATAAAACCCACTCAACGAAGGCGAAGGCACCTGCACCTCTCCCAACCTCTCCGTCGCCCTCCTCTCCTGCGCTCCCCTAATATCCACCTGTACCCGAGCCTGAGCCTGAGCCTGAGATTGGGGCACCCGTTCTTGTTGCGAGTCCCTCCGCCACATCTCGTCGTCCGCATCCGTCATGATAGGAGGTAATGTGGGTGGCGCCTCAGCACGGCTCATACTCGCACTGTTAGATGAAGGACTTGTATTTACATTATACGGCGCCTGTGCTGTTGCATTGTTGTTTTGGGCTGTGGCACTACTCGGCCCAGGGAGTGATGATACCCCCAAAACCTGGTCTTCGGTTTCAGCTTCAACTTCGTTAGAGTCGCGTTCGCCAGGTACAAGACCCGGAACCAAGGGAGAGGAAGGTGATCTGAGAGCTTCGAGGGCCGAATCCAAACGATCTCGGAAGGGCGGATCAGGATACACGAGGTCCGTCTCTATTTCTTGTCCTTCTTCTCGATCTTCTACTCCTCTATTGGTGTTTTCTTCCTGTTCGACCACTATCCCTCTTCCTCCAATCCCAGCCGAATCATTCCTACTCGAGCTGCCAATACCCAACGACGACCATAAAGAATTCGATAGCTCGATCCTCGGGGGTGCATCACCAACTACAGCTCCATGACTGTGACTTCTAGGGGCTCCTTGTACTAAGCCTCCACCACGCTGATGCTGATGTTGATGTTGATCTCGATCCCGAAGAAACCTCCGTTCATCCTCATCCTCATCTTCATCCTCACCCAGTTCATCAAATTCATCGCCACCTTCATCACCTCCATCCAAGCCATCATCACGGCTGCTAATATGAACACCACTCACACCACCTCTACCGAGATGATCGTCCTCACCAACACGGGATCCACCGATAAGTGAGAGGCTCAAGCTAGGTTGAGGGCGAGCCGCGCGTGCCGCACTGCCCATCCTGGTACGTACGGGCGGCGATCTCGAGTTGCGGTCGACACTCGTGGCAGTAGCAGCAGCAATAGTAGTATTAGCTGTTGTTGTGCGGCGGCAAAAGAATCCAAAACGCAGTTTAATGAGAAACCGGCAAATCCCCAGAACGAGGACAAAGAAAAACACACCTCGCGATAAAGACGAACTCTCCCGCCGCTGTTCCCCACCCTCACCCTCCTCTTCCTCATCTCCCAAAGAACTCAACTCAAGCGGGGGCAACCTCGGCGGTGATGTCCTCGGCCCTGACACTCCCACCCCAACACCCAACCCCAAATTCCTCGGCGGAGACTCCCTCAGCGCAGCCATCGCACTTTCAAACGCATTATACCTCTCCATTGTCGCTCTGAACCGTTCCTCCGTCTCACTCGACGTGTTCCGCGAAAGGGGGACTAGCGACGGTCCCCGCATCGGCGGCGGCGAAGGTGATCCAAATCCTACTCCTGACCTCATACCAGCATGATAAAGCGTGTTCGGGGTCGGGTTTGTAACCGTGGAAGTTGATTGAATCGAGGGTGTGGGTGCTGTCGAGAGTGTAGATACAGATAGTGGAGAGGGGTGCAGGGGAGCCGAGGAATGGTGCTGTAGTCCTGCTGCTTGAACTTCTCCTGACCGTTGCGAATGTGAATTCAAATGTGACGTCGTCGATAGAGATGACAACCCCGAGCCCGAGTCCGAAGTTATTGTAGCTGTCGTCTCTCCTCGAGGTTCCGCAATGGAAGTACTCGACGCAGCATAGTTTTGATTCTGGATGCGGGTGTGAGCGCCATCATCCAACAGAGGAATATCCGACATCTGTACATCATCCAGTCGAGGAGTTGGCAATCGTGGCGGCAGCGACGTTTCAATTCCACTCGACAAAGCAGAGCTCGCTGGATTTGTAGTAGAACTCCCGGTTCCATTCGACACAATTCCAGAATACCCGTACCCGTTATTCGACAACGTTACTGTTGTGGTTGCTGCTCTTGACGACGATGGCGATGCTACAGTCGAAGAAGACCCAGACGCTGAAGAAAAAGCCAAAGAGCTCGAGGAAGATCCTGAAGAACTGGAAGAGGAGGACCCAGCACTAAGTTGATCACTCTCACTCTCGCTCCTCTGTCTTTTATTCCTCCCCTCACGCCCACCTCCTGCACCGGCAGTCGCACCAAGTCCACGACCAACACCCATCACCGTACCACCCTCCCCACCCCCTCGCCCATCAGCACTACGACCACCATTCTCACCGTCACTCTCCGCCCCACCAAAAAGCTCTTCAAAAGACCGTTTGAACGACGTATTAGAGGACAAAGAGAGCCTGAGCTGCAACGTCCTGCCCTCGTCCGTGGGCATGGGCTGTGGATGGTGGTGGTCAAGGGTCAAAACGTTATGATGCTTATCGAATAATGAAAATGCAAAGGGTAAGGGGATGGCAGTTGTTGACGGTGTCAGTCTGGTTCTGGGCGTCGTTCCGGCCGCATTGTCACACCCCATTTCCATTTATTAATATCTTCCAGGCTCCTATCCCATCACACCCAACCAAGCCTGGTATATACACTACGGCACAACTAGTAGTACGTACGAAACAGATCCAATAGAGCCTAAGAAGGATACCTAGTAGCTAGCAACAGAGGAAGAGAAAGAGAAAAAAATAGAAATTAGAAATCACATAGATCACGCAGTATCGTGCCTCTTCAACGCCGAAGGCCGTCCCGTCACCCTCCTACCCCTGGCAATTCTCTCCGCAAGCTTCTCAACCACACCCCCCTCCCCTTCCAACTCCTCCTCCAACGTCTTCTTGATCAACTCCTCTATACCACTCCCCCCAGGCGGCACATCCAAGGCCAAGTCACCACTCCCACGTCGCGCGACGCGCATACTGGGCGTGGGGAATATCGCCGGGCGCACTTGTTCGGGATTGAATTCCGGCAATCTTTCATTAAGAAGATCCGAGCGACGACTGTTATCATAGTACAAGTATTCCAGTAAGTCGGGTGATAGATATCGGTGACAATGGGAAGACATACGCATCAGCAAATGTCCGAATGCTCCTATTGATCTTGTTGCCTTGTACATTGAGCGCATCAGGGCCCATTCTTGACGTTCCAGCTGCTGTCTCATCTGCCACGAGCTCGGTTGCATTCTCAGCCTCCTCACTATATCCCAACCATCAGCATCATACCAAGTACAAAGCCAAAGAGACCACACACCGCAAAAGTTGGAACACCCTCTGCATCCTTCCAACCGCCAAGATTTTATTCTTGATCTCTTGCCTCCTAGCTGCGAGTTCCGCAGTAGCAACCTCATCCGTCTTGCCCTCGCCACTCTCCGAATCACTATCCACCAATTCTTCTTGACTACAAATACTCAATATTGCCAACAGCATCTCTGTAACTGTCACCAAAGCCACGTCAACAGAGTTCCACAAATCATAACAATCACTCGAGATGTCAAGATGTCTACTCACTCTTTGAACCCACAAATGGCAAACTCCATGTGAACGCATCCATAAAATTAGGCAACCAGAACGGATGAGGACTCGAATTGTATTGCCTGATCGTGATATTCTTGTTCGCATATTTGAGCACCGCCGCGCGATTATGGTACACATCCAAATAATTTGGTGCAGAAAAGATGGTAATAACCGCCGGGAAGTGTTTCTTTGGCGTTTTCTTATGCATCGTAAACCTGCGCGTAGCATCAGAATCAGTCAAAACCCCTGACAACGGCACGACAAGAACGCAATCACGAACCCAGCATCCTGCGCCTCATGTCCCCGTATAACCGTCAGTAAATTGTTCCTGTCCAAAAACTGACACACGGCCTCATACCTGATCATTATACAAAAATCAGCTCTTCACCCACTCCACGAAGAGCAAAAATCACTCACGTATAATAAAACGAACACCCCCTCGTCGAATTCGCCAAAAACTTTGACCCTGGCGGAACAGTTCCCTGTTCATTCCCAAACGCTTGTATAGGATCCGACCAAAGCAAATCACACAACAGCCCGTGCGAGCCTGGTTCCTGGAAACGATCCAGCTGGATACACACGCTTCAGCCTCACGGTTTTCAAGCGAGGGAGTGAAGAGAGGAAGAAGGCTACGCACGTGTTCGAGGTCTTTAAGCGTCACAAGCGAAGGTGAAATCCCACCATGCACGCAGAAAAACTTGCCATCCACGAGCGCGGCCACCGGTAGTGCGCAGAATGATTCGATGCAAGCTTCGTACACCGCCGAACTATACTTGTGCAAACCTAACACCTTGCTTATCAGTCACGGGTGTACGAGTGTCGTGAGGTATTGGACTTACATTCGCGTTTGAATGTAAAGTATTCCGTAAGGTGCCGGCATTCGTGGTTCCCTCGCAGGAGGATAACCTTGTTTGGATACCAGATCTTGAGCGCGTAGAGGTATAGAAGGCACTGTGTGCATGCAGCTCGTTAGGAAGTAGTGCTGAGGGGAAAACACGAAAAGAAACGCACCTCAATACCAAAGTCTCCACGGTCCACATAGTCCCCAAGGAACAAGTATGTGGTGTCCCCAATAGGCCCACCAACTTCAAACAACTTCATAAGATCATACTAAACCCCTGTCAGCACACCAACCCAACCCAGAATCAAAAAAGCCCACTCACATACTGCCCATGAATGTCTCCACAAACTACCACCCATTAACAACACGTCCCAAACGACAAACAACAACCAACTCACCCGTTATCGGACTCGAAACCAACACCATATTCGGCTCCCTCCTCAAAACCGCCATCGCAGTCCGAACAATCCACAACGCATGACTCTCCAAAATCCTCCCCTCATTAAAAAAATGATCCTTCAAATAACTCGCATTCGGCATCCTCTCTCCACGCGCGTCTCTCAAAAAGAACTCTGCATCACTTGGCTTATGCGTCGCTGGCGGCGGCACCTACAGTAGCAAAGAAAGAAAGAAAAAACATCAGAAACGACTATAGTGGTAAGAACTGATAAGAGAGAAAACGCACATTCTTAACCCTCCGCTCAGTCATATCCGGCCCATTTCTCACTGGAGGAACCGGCCCAGTTGGATACCTCGTATGTTGCATCCCTCCCCCCGCACCACCTTGGCTCTGACTTGGAGAGATACTCCCGGTCGCTTGTACCTGCTGTTGCTGTTGTAGACGCTGCTGTTGTCCTTGCTGAATCTGGCGAAGCGCGTTGCGCTCTTGCGCCGAAGCTTTAGATTTCCTACTTGCCATAGCGAAAAGCCTAGTTTGTCGGTATTTGTGAGAAGTCGTCGACAAGTGGACGTGATGATGGTGATGATGGTGGTAACAGTTCTGGGAGCGCCGGTCGAGGGAATAAAGGCACAAGATGTGATATTCGGACTGAATAGCGAGTCGTGGGAGGGACGTAAAAGCTGTAGAGCAAGGCACGCGAACAACGCCGAACGAGCACGATAACCCAAGTTAGCGCTTCGATGACCACGAAGAAATCAAAGTCCAGTCGCTGAATCACTAGCAACGAAATCAACCAAAACCATCAGCACAGCACGAAAGCACGCATCCTACACTCACCACTCGAGTACCGCAACAGAGGGGCCAAGTGGAGAAACACAGCGGGTATGACGAATCACGGGTAAAAAGGGCGCCAGAGACAGACAGGCACGCATGCGCACGCACGCACACGCAGTACACGATGTTTGGCAGTGTTGCTCGGAATATATAGACGCCCGTCAGATGCCCGCGCCCCACGGTGCAGCAGCGCACCCGTCCCAATCGAGGGGCAGGAATCGGCCATGAAGGAGACGAAAGCAATGTAAGCGAAGACGCGAACCCTATTAGACGGAGTGATCTATTATGACTGCCACCCCAAACCTGTGCCTCTTCTCGTTCCCTATTCCGAGGCTGTGCTGCGTGAATAAATGATATCCGGTTATATACTTCCTTACGTCCTACATGTCCCGCACTATTCTACCATAGATAGTCCGTATCAAAATCCTTGTATTTCCGTCCTAGTTTCCACTGATGGGTATACCCGTGTACTCATCATACCCAAGCGCAAGGTTCAAGTTCTATCAAGATTCCATCAGCACACCCCTCCCCTATTCAAACGAAGAAAGAAAAAAACACACCTGCAAGCACTGCGTCGCTGCACCCTTCAACAAATTATCCAACCCACCCACAACCACCACCCTCTCCCCCTCACTATGCACCTGGAACCCGCCCGCAACCCACCCATGCTTCCCCTCCACATCCCCCAACATTGGCACATCCTTCAAAATCCTCACCATCCTCTCCCTCTCATACCTCTCCTCAAACAACTCCCTCACCTCCCTCGCCGTCACCTTCCTACTCAACGGCACACTCGCAGTAGAAATAATCCCACTAAACCACGACGTCACCGTCGGCACAAACGCCACCTTCACCTTGTCCAACCCCGGATTAGGAGTCCGAGCAAGGAGATCAGTGAGATGGTACCCAGCTTCACGTTCATGGATATGATCCGTGAGCGCGTAAGGTTTAACAGCCCCACCAAGGTTCTCTGGGGTGACTTTGGGTAAGGAGATCGGGTTCCCATCAGCGTCGGTAGCCGAAACAGTTCCAGCACCGCTGTACCCGCTCAATCCGAATATGGTCGGGATCGCGGCAGGATTCAGGAGCCCCACTAGAGGTGCCAACAACATCTGCGTCGAAGTCGCGTAACAACCAGGGTTTGCGATCCGCTTGGCAGTCCGAATCTGTGCCCGCCCATACAACTCTAACCCCCCAGAAATCCAACGACGCATTTCAATCATTCATCCATCCGATATACGTTGTGTTGTACATTCAAGTAGACATAAAACAAAAACAATAATCAAATCCCACTCCTTAGGAAAATTCACATTCAAAGCTCACCAGGCAGTCCATAAACCCAACCCTTCTCAAACCTATAATCCGCTCCCAAATCCACAACCACACTTCCCTTTTCCTCTCCACCACGTTCCTTTGCCGCACGATCGATAGCATCAACATAAGGCTTCGTCACCCCATTCGGCAGTGCCATAACCCAAGCATCGACCTCCCCGTCCTTCTCCATCCTCTCCACATCCTCCGGGCTCAAATTCGAATAAATCACCTCGGATTTATCATACCCCTCAAGCTTCCTCCCGACAAGCTGCCTCGACGAAACGTGCGCAAGCGACAAATACGGATGCGCATTAAGCAAAGTCGTCAACGCCTGTCCAGTATACCCCCGCGCACCAATAAGCCCAATCCTTTTCGGCTCAGTCGTAGTCGGAACAACAGGCTCAGGAGCGACAGTCGCATACCCCCTCTTCTGTCCCTCCACAATCCTCCTCGCCACCGTCGAATACGCGCGCTTACCAGCAGGAGTACCTCCAGTCCTATGCGGCGGCGCCGAAGGTCCCACCGGCAAATAACTCCTCTCAATCCTCCCCTTCTCCTCAAACTCCTTCACAATCCTCTCCACCTCTTTCACATCCTGCACCCCATACCAAAACAAACTCTTCCCAGCCCTCGTAAAGCTCCCATCAGCCCTCTCAAAGTGCCACGCCCGATTCTCATCGTCCGCTTGCGCAGTCCAAAACAACTTCCTATGATCCTTCTTAATCGCACTAAACACATTATCCACCACGTTGTTCAACACTCCAGTTCGAGAGGATAGGAGTTTGGTCATGACGGGAACTTCACCCTCTGGGTGTGAGACAACTGCAACCACGTCCATGGGTTCATCGCCATAAATGGTATAAGGGGTCTTTTTGAGATCGTTCAAGACGCCAGTGACGCTTTGGAATCCGGCAAGAACCTCTGGGTCACGATCGTGAACGACTTGACGGAACCTGTCAGCACCGACACCGTCGATGTTGTTGTGTTTGAAGAGTTTGTATCCGCGTCGGATGAGTGTTCCGGCACCGCTGTCGGTGAAGAGTTCTTTTTGGAGGGAGGAAGCGGAGATGACGGCGATGGAGGATGAGCGAGGGAGGTGGTCTAGCATTTCTTTGAATTCACGGAGTTTGAGCTTGGTGCCGTATTTGACCCAGGGTTCCTTCATGAGTTGGTCGTATTCCTACAGAAAATAGGAGAGGTAAGTGAATAGACCGGGGAGGGGTTCATGATACACATACCTCATCCAAGTTGATAACATCCAACTTTTCACCCGTAACACCATGGAACATCCCACCCTTATCATTCAAAAACACAATCTTCATCGGCTCAAGCTCCTTCGCAAGTTCACCCGCCGCGATGTCCGCATTAACATTCAGAATCTGGCCATCGGGGGACTCGGCCAACGAGGTAAGGATGGGAAGCGCCCCAGCACGAATCGACGCCTCAAGAGGCCTCTTGTCGACTTTAGTAATCTTCCCAACCAACCCATACTTTTCCTTGTCGAGATAGTCGGCAGTGAAGACACCAGACGTAATCGGGCGAGCACGGGTACCCAATTTCTCAAGGGCGCCAACGAGCTTGAGGTTCTCCTCGAGGAAAACCCTCCTCGCAACACCCAAAGTCTTTGCATCTACGAAGAAAAAATGAATAATAGTAAATCACCGATAAGATCACATACGTACCAGTAACACGAATCCCATCAATATAATCCGGGACAACACCCTCCCTCTCAAGTATATCATTCAACTGCGGTCCTGCACCATGCAAAACAACAGGGTACAACCCCACACGATACAAAAAGCTCAAACTCAACGCGAGCTCGTCCAAATCATCAAGAACAGCACCGCCAATCTTGATCACAGCAAACTTGGCGGGCTGGGACGGGTGCGAAGAGGAAGAAAAAATCCGGAGGTGACGTTCGACCTCCCGTTTAGTACCGATAGAGTACAACAACCTCATAATCGTGTCCTACAACCACGAGTGAGTACAGCTGTGCAGAGAAAGATAACGGGAATAACACGGACTCGGTCGGTCTGGGCGACAGACTGTATGTTCCTCGTCGAGGCGGGTTCTCTGCGCCTGATAGCCTGGACGGCTGCCCGACGCTGGCCAGCGACGAGGACGGCACGTCTAGCGCCTTGCGCAGTGAGACGGGACACAGCGGAGGTGAGCATTGAGATTGGGAACGCAGGAAGAGAGAGAATTTTGAGCCAAGCCTTGTGTACTTATGTCCGGATATACAAATACCGCTGTGACTCGTGATTTGGGCCAATTGCGTTAATCCCTCCTCTGGCGTCTTATGATATTATCAAGGCTTCATTTATCTTCCTTCTATGCCTTGAGTTTCCTCCTTATGCGCCTTTTGTTCGGCCGGCCGTAGTGGTCGGCGAACGATAGACGAGCATTTACACCTGCTATGGGAAAGACAGGCGCGCGTGGGTATGAATGGGGTATGGTACACGCAGAAAAGCTATTCATACATTCAAAAATGCTGTGGTAGTAATACACAAAGTAACAGCATTTTGCATAGCGGGGGAAAGTAAAGGATGGTAACGCCCATATCATGTCATCCCAGTGTCCAGAAGTCCATGTGTCCATCGCACCCAATGACAAAGTCACAGCCCTTTGGCCGAGATCATTTTCACCAGTGCATCTCTTCTCTTCCGTAAACACTCCAACTTTGCCATATCCGATTTCCGATCCCGGTCCAACTCAACGTTCTTCTTCGCTCCCCACCGCCGTATCATCATCTGCTCCCGTAGATGGTTCTCCCAATGCAAGTACTTTTCCGCAATCCTGTCATACCGCAGAATCTGGTGCTTCTTTGTAATGATCTTGATTCTCTGGTTTATGCGTTGCAAACGACGCGAACACGAGGAAATGATATGGTCCCGCGGGTTATAGTACTTCTTGTTCCTCTTCACTCTCCTGCACACACGAACCCGTAAGCGCGATTGGTCCACGTATGTAAGAAGCCGATCCAAAACGCACCTCTGCCACCACTTTCCATGGAACCAATACAACGACAACTTGGATCGTGAATCGGTCACTCGTTTCCGGAATTTGCTCAAACTCTGAGTCACCGCGGCTCTCGACACTGGACTTCTACTTGACACAGGACTGCTCGTGGGTGAAGGTGACGGCGAAGGCGACCACGGAGGAACCACCACAGACGACGGCGAAGCGACAGTAGCCAACGATGACACGTCAACACTCTCCGCAGTCGACCCACCAGGCCGCCGAACACCACCCCCAACCCCTGTCACCTCACTAATTCTCACTTCCTCCACCCCAGTTTCATTGCCACTACCACTACCAACAACACAAGGCAACCCTAAAACCGACACCGTCAACGTCAACCGCTGATGCTGCTGCTGTAGTTCTTGTTGCTGCAATCCACCAACAACCCGGGCCACACGTTCACCCACAACATCCCGCTCACCCTCTACTCGTCTCCTCACACCACTACCACGCTCACCAGAACCACTCTCATTAACGATCGCTGCTATCCGTGCGTTTATCGGTCCAGGCTCCTTCCGCATCTAATTCTCTCCTCTCCAATCGAATAGCTGATCGCGTTTTGCAATACGGGGTACGATTGCCGCGAGGAAGGAAAGATGAATGGAATGAAGACTGTTCGGGGAGAACGAAAAATCAAAGAAGGGGAGGGAGAGGGGGGTGGATACCGTCCCAAAGGATGATAAATACCAATCACGAAAAGTCTACACGAACACTCTAGTAAGCCCCCACATTCAACATCCAAAACCAGTACAACAAACTCCGAAACTTTACGCACCTCTTCGTTACAACTTCAAACCCAACCAAGCCAAGTCAAAAAAATCCCACACGATTCAAATCCAGAAACTTCTCCACACACACAAACACACGATAACCGGTACTTGCTACGCCTGTTGCCTGTTGCCTGCTGCCTGTTGCTGCGTACGACTATCGGAAACAGATCGGTTGCGTTGAGGTGTGCCCCTGTTGTTGCAGCCTGGCCGGGCAAGCCTTTGGCCGTTGTTACCAGTAACTGGGCTGCGGGAGGGGACCCTCCCCCTTTTATGCTGTTGCAGTAGTGACAAGAGTCACTTGGCTAGTGACTGATCCATCTGCCCCTGTGATTTTGATTTCTGTTTTTGGATCCGGGGCCCTTGATACTGATTGGCGGTGGGCGGTCCGTGGACCGCTCGCAGGGCTGTTGAGATTAGATGGCCGTGTGTATTATGCAGGCGTTTGTTGGCATGGCGGTTTATGGAGATTTGTTTGACTTGGTTGTTGTTGAGATGGAGGCGACATGGGGATGGGAGGGGTTGGGCCATGGTGACGTAGGGGAGGTCTGCGTCACGAGACATGAGTCATTCGTTACTAATGATAATCGTTGTTGAAACACAATCAAACAGCCAAGTCAGTACGGGGCCTATGGTACACGTACCGTCATTAAAAGTTAAACGTAGATCAGGCTCAGTTGTTGGATGTCGTCCATATACATACTCCTAGCCAGAAAATATGACACGGTACTTATCGGATTTCCACCCAGATGTGAGCAAGGAATCCCGTGGTGACCCAATGGTCAGTTGAAGATGAATACGGTAAAACCTACGCCTCATCACGGACCCCGAGTTCTCCCTACTGTTTTAAACCCGCAGATTTTTTTGTTGTCTTCGTAGTACAATCCCCATGATCGACACTTACGGCTTATCTGCACAGGGTGGTGGCTAGTAGGACCCTAATCAACCCGAGCCCCCTTTTTTTCCTAGCCCAGTGGAACCTCCACCCTCCTTGTCAGTACCATTCTCCTGTCTGCATCCATGTCTTGAACCGTCTGTTTCAAATCTTAACTTATTCGCCGACCAGATCTGCTAGTCCGGTCGGTGATGAGACGATAACGGCTTTGCTAGTAGATCAACGACAAAGTTGAGTTACTGACTGTCGCATTGATGATTGGTCGATTCTCCCGGCACAACTGGTTAGATATCCCATATAGGTATACTCTTTGAGCATTAGAGTGCACAGGAACGCCTTGTTTCTACCGCATGGTGAAGACCAAGGGTGAGATAACGCCAGTTACATATATGATATGTGTGACGTCATACGATGTTGGGAAGACATAGTTTCATAGCACAGCCATCATCGAACTTCAGAGAAACATATCAGTCTAGAACAACTAGCCCAGCAGTAGTTTGATTCACTCTTTTTGTTCTTTTGCAGCCCATACAACTGACATCAGCCCGAGGTCTGTGGTCATTCCCGTTGAGATTATACATCACAATCATATAACCTCCGTACAAGAACACATTTTGCAGCATCTGATATGTGTCTCTTCCAGTTCTATATCATTCTCAAGGTAGCCAACATTTTTGGGAGTCCAGCTGGTTCTAAGTAAATTGGGCGGAGGTGTAATCTGCTCGCGCAACTATGACTTGTTTGTGGAGTTCCCAGGGCACCTTGGCGAGCGGCAATCTCTGCACAGGAAACAAGCACCGGTATACCGATCGCACCTATTATTGATTGACATATCAGCCATCGGGAATTTGGACATACCTGGTGGCATATAGCGCCCAACGTGTACTGGTTCGCGCTGTCCACGGAATTAATACTCAGGTATTACCGATGTTGACACTGCCTACGCTGGGCTGTGATCAATATAACAACGATGCGATTTCTGACCTTCCTTTCCTTTACCCAAAACTGCCGTTAAACCCCAATGGCCTCGTCCGAGCACCGACGAGGTACTCGACACAAGCGGCCAATAACCGCCGAAGAGGAAGCGCCAAACACGGATACCACAAATGGAGGGCGGCGAAAACGACAATGCCCAAGGAGGAGCGAAAACACGACTCGCGTTGGAGCTTCGGCAGGATCCGGTATGTCTATAGCTGGAAGTAAATGTGACTGTGCCATATCCCTAATACCTCGTGCATAGGCTATTTCACGAGCGCACACAATTTCGTTATCAATAACTTGACAATGAATGAGGAGATTCAGCAGATCGAAGAAAGATCTAACAAAGGTGCGGAACATGACAACTGTTAGCATATCACGCATGAACCCTCCCTACAGCGTTGAAGTGGCTAGCTAATCATGTTATTCCGGGCGCAGAGTTCGACTCCGCTGAACGGGATCCCCCTCCTCGCTGCCACCCACAGACACGCCTAATTCTTCGAAACAAAGTACAGACATGGTTCCGTGACCCAGAACGAAGCACAAACATCCTTTGGATACACGGGCCCGCTGGCGTCGGGAAGTCTGCCATCGCCCAGACTCTTGCCGAGTCAGAGAACGACTCAAAAACGTTAGGCGCAGCGCTCTTCTTTTCCCGCCTCAACCACCGCGACGATTTGAAGAAAGCTCTGCCTACCATTGCCTACCAGCTGGCTGTCAGGTTTCCACCTTATCAGGATTACATCCGCGAACAAATGGTGGCGGACCCCCGGTTGCTAGAAAAAGGGATGGTTGAGCAATTCAGGGTGCTCATAGTCCAGCCTTTTGCCGTCAGAAACATCTGTGCAGGATCCAAAACATTGTCTATTTTCCTTGATGGACTAGACGAATGTCAAGGAGAAGTAGCACAATGCGAATTTATCGAGCTGATTGGCGCCTTTGCCCATCGACATCCTACCGTCCCACTTGTCTGGGTTATATCGACTCGCCCGGAACCCCATTTTCAGGACACGTTCTCTCTAGACGATATCCCTCCGGATAATATCTTTCAGGAGGAGTTCTTTCCAGAGAAAGTCGAGATCAACTGTTCGAAAGAGTGTATCGCTGTGGACTCGGAACAGGCTTGCCAGGACGTGGAGCGTTATCTGCGAACTGAGTTCAGGAGAATCCGACAACGCTATTCCCGTTCCATACCTTCCGCATCCGAATGGCCTACTGAAAGCCAATTCTTGGTGCTTAAGAGCGCAGCATCCGGCCTATTCATCTTCGCGGCTATTATCATTCGATTTATTGATGCCGAGAACATCGCGGATCCGATCAGTCAGCTCGCCATTGTGCTAGCTATGCTGGACAAACTGAACCCCACCACAAACGAGAACCCTCTGGCTGCTTTGGATGCTCTCTACACCCAGATTTTATCTCGTATTCCCGACTCGGTGTTCAACGGGACGAAGCGTATCCTCGGTCATGTTTTGCTGCAATTACAAGACCGTAGACCCTCCTTCAGCTTTGTTCATACATCTAATCTTCTTGACCTCAAACAAAACGTGGCATATGGTGCGCTCCAGAGGCTATATTCGGTTGTTCAAGTGCCATCACCTGAATTGGCGGCCTCGACTGGATTACGTGTCTACCATGCCTCTTTTTCGGACTACCTTCGTAATCCCAGTCGATCGCAGAAGTTTTGGATTAATCTCGAACAAGCAAGTAGCGATATTTGGTGGTGTTACTTTAGAATATTACAACAAGTAAAAATAGGTAGGTGATTATTTCGCGAACTTGGTGTCTGCTCAAGCCTCCTGAATCTTTGTTGGAGCAGAACCACCTTCGCAAGTTTCCGATATCTGCCTCTCATGGCCACTTGTAGACGATCACACGGTCATGTCTTCCTTATATGAGGACGCTAAATTCCGGTGGACTCACCAGATTATCCGTGAATCAAGCTATCTTGGGCGCTCAGTCCCACCCGCTCGTCTTCAGGGACAAAGGTGTGCATGCTCCCAGTGCACTGTTTTTGCCCCAAGCACTTCTTATAGCCGATACCCCACCTCGCTAAAACTCACCTCACTCTGCGACGTTCTTCAACAAATTAATTTCAGAAGGCTATTTCATGGGTACCTTTGTAGCTCATCCGAGAAATGGATGCAGTATGTTCGTTTTCTCAGGTGGTTATTTGAATTGAGTGTAGGTTTTTCAGCTTTATCGTTACAGCTGCATTTCCATAATACCTCCTATTAGTCACATCCTGAGATGGTGGCCAAGGGCCTGGTCAAAAAGCTTTCTTTATCGGACGTGGATATAGACCATGTGATTGTTGATGGTATCAATTACCCCCCTCGCATTTATCGCATGGGTGGGGAATGGTGGGTGGATGTAGCACGGCACGACTCTGTTGACGAGGTAAGCCATAGTGAAAGCGATGTTTTTTTTTCTGACTTTCTTGCTAACACGATGATCAACTTGTCGTAGACGTGGAATTTCCATGATAAAGAAGTGTTGAAGGGTCGCCTCCAACTACAAAAGCTTTTGAATCCTGCCTCCGTGTGTGCTATCTGGGGTGTTGATGCATCCAAGAAGTGTTTGGTGGTGGAATGTAATCCAATGCCTGATGACGTTGAGTATTTCGATTCGGAGATGTTTTGGCTGCCGTATGCGTAGAATCCACAAACATTTCAAATAGAGCACTTATGGTGTCCAAGCGTAAGGGCATCTAATATGCTATCATTCCATCGGAGGCGGAGGGATCTCCTGCGAAGCTGTCAAAACAATGAGAAGCCCGAAATTCTGACAAAGAACCAAATAACAAGCCCAACAAACGTTCATAGAACCTGTCGCCCAGTCATTGAAAGAAAACTTCTTCGCCGCACATCTGGCCGAATTCAGGTTCAATACCTGCGTAAAGGAAATCGATTATGCTTGTCCGGAAGGCGATTACGTGAGAGGTAGTGGCACCTGTAGTCTTTAGCTCAAAGGTGAAAAGAGATACACTTATTTGATATCTCGTGTGCACCAAGCCGGGTCGATGCGCATCGCGAGAGAAACTTCAGAGCTTCATGACCGAGGAGGAGAGAGAGATCGTGAGTCTGCTGATGATGCGGCCGTAGCTTGAACCCGGTGATACATGAGAGCCTCCGGGTGGCCGAATTATACACCATGAGCGGCGTCTGTCATGATAGAACTCCTCGAGGCCCAATGGGCGAATCAGCAGACAAGATGGTGTTTTGGGTTCGTTTCTCGGGGAAGCACAGAATCTTGAAGCATTGAATTTTGCGTTCTAGGCATACTATAACTGGTGATACAGTATACACAAATGCGTGGAAGAGCCAGTGGTGGAGGATTGAAGTAGAAGTTCGAGAATCAGCGTATGACGTCGGAGTCAGTGGGCCGCACTGCCTGAGCGACACCGGGAATTGCCTGAGGATCAACACATGGTCCTCAATTTTCGTGAAGCTGGTAGCGGTGAGGATGTCATGAAACCGACAGGGGGAGACGCATCAGCTGTCCTAAGCGCTAAAAAGGCCATCAGCTAACAGGGACAAACAGAAAGGATCTTTTCTCCATGAAATCCTTCACTTTGGCTTCCAGCTGCTTTCTGGGCTTTGACGAGATACAGCATACCTGTCTATTTCTTACCTCACAGGTATCACTCCAGCTGCTCGATTCTCGGAGTACAATGTGATAGCGGTTCTTGCAAACGCATCTACTGGGATTTTCTTCTGCGATGTTCAATTGTCAGCGAATGGGAGTCGCGTTTGGTGACACGGCAGAAGACTAGATGATGGACTTGGCTTAGGGGGATCAACGATGCGATCTAGTCAGATCTTATTACGCGCCGCTTCGAAGATGTTCCATACGTGGAAAGCACTGGGATTGCTCGGAGCGAGACTTGTGGACCCTTTGGGACTACCAAAAAGTAATTACTCAGTTCAAGCTCGATGACAAGGCACTCTAACAGGTTCATAGTGACATTGGTCAGCTGCAACCTGCCTATATATTCCAGCTTGCGGTGTTTCTTACTTATTGATCTTTCCCAATCGCCCTCGCGTTTCCCCCTTCTCTCATGACTTTCTCCGTACTCAGGACCCTCCACGGGATCATTGGCGAGGCTTTAGATGACATAGAGGCGGTATATGCCCCCTATAGGCCACGCGATAAACCCCCAGGGGAAAGTGAAGTCCCAGGCTTGTCAGGACACTCCTTGCATGGTGGTAGCGCTGAACACAGCAATATCTGTCCTGCTGTCTCTATAAGCACACCATCTGCCGCTTACGCATCTCCCCCGCCATCACCATGCACTAAGACAGAGACTGCCGAGTCATTGCCGCGGCCCTCTTTCGACTTTCCCTCTTTCGACTTTCCCTCTTTGGATGCCCCATACGATCCTTCTTCTGCTGCAGAGGCGTTGACGCAGCATCCTGACGTTGTTCGTGCCATTAATCGTATTGTTGCAGCTTGTGGGCAGATGACTGCCACAATACAGGCGCCGTTCCTGACTTTATGCGATGCTATTATGGCCGTGCGTTCAGCATATCCCTTAGTGTAGATCTCACTGACTTTGAGTCGTTTTAGTATCATCTTCCTTCATGTATGCGCCTTTTTGAGGCCTCGCATATTCCTGAAATATTGCGGGAGGCAGGCCCTGCCGGTCTACATGTTGACCTCATTTCTGAGCGGAATGGAGTTGACAAAACCAAGCTAGGTCCACAGCGTCGATCTTCGGTTTAGCTCGTTGTTGACACACATGCAGCGCATATTTTGCGTCTCCTCGCGACACATCACATTGTTAGAGAACTCTCACCAGACGTTTTCACGTTGAATAGAATTTCGTCTATGGTTGACACTGGGAAGAGCTTCCAGGATCTACAGCAATGGACTACGGAAGGAGTGTGAGTTTTTCCATTTTCCTGGCGACAGCCACTGCCTGACCACGGCTTTCTGTTAGACCGGAGAAGAAATACGAAAATACGTCCGGTATCGCGGCCTTTGTCGGGCTTTGGTATGTACCAAACTTTGTGGGACACCACCTTCTAGCTAATTGTTCAAAGCTCAGATGAGGTCTATAAATCGTCTGCATACTTGACAGAGACATACTTGTTGTCCCAGTCAAAGAACACCGGAGCAGGATCTGAGCCTACAAGAGCCCCCTTCTGTTTTGCTTTTGGAACGGTCGAGTCTGGGACTGGGTTCTTTGGTTGGCTCGAGGGATCTGCTGACCCGAACCCGGCCAACTGCCTTGAACGTACCGAAGATATCAGGTATCAACCTTATTCCTTGGAGCAGCAGGACGTACGTACGAACTTACAATTACGCTCAGAATCGAAACAGATCAGGGCACCTTGTATGCTCCTATCAAGGACGAGAAGCGGAGAACAAATTCCGCTAAACCCACGAGTCGGGGGATATCGCTAGCTCGTTACGGCCCAAACCCCAATCACTTCCGTTTGGAGCGTTTTGGAAAAGCTATGGCGGGCACTTGTTCCTGGGAGACTCCAGGTGCTATTCTAAGCGGTAAGCTCGCATTTCGTACCTGTAGCTTTACGTTTGGTCGAGCTACATGCGGTGTTTTAGGGTTCGATTGGCACTCGTTACCTCGAAATAGCGTTGTCGTTGACGTTGGCGGCGGTATTGGATCTACCAGTATGCTCCTTGCTAATGCTTTCTCGTCTGCCGATGGTAATAGCCTCGGGTTGAGATTTATTATTCAAGATCGTCCGACCGTCGTCGAGATGGGCGAAAAGGTAAATATCATGTTTTCACTAACTTCTACTATTCGCTGACGTTTCTGCGCTATAATAGGTCTGGAAAGCCAAGTGTCCTGGGTTGCTTGAGAATGGCACAGCACTTTTTCAAGGTGCGCCTTACGTTCGCGCCACCGCTTTATTTGATGATGAATGCTTCTATCTGTAGCCCATGATTTCTTTACACCTCAACCGGTCAAGCAAGCTGCCGTCTTCTTGCTTCGAGTTGTCTTGCATGATTGGCCCGACGATTTCGCGCGCCGCATACTGCTGCATTTGAGAGAAGCGGCGATGCCTGATACCAAGCTTCTTCTTGGCGATTTTATCCTTCCTTTGGCGTGTCCTGACGGAATTTATGGGGATGAGTTACTCGAAGGCATTCAGGGTGCGGAGAGCACCTTGGCTTCCCCTCCGTTGCTTCCAAACCTTGGGAAAGCGAGTGCCAATGCATATTGGATGGATTTGACAGTGCGTCATTATTGACGTCTAACACGTACAAGTTCTCATGACGTAACGCCTACAGATGCAGGTCATGTTCAACGCTCAGGAGCGGACGCTGAGGGAAATCGTAGTACTAACTGCTTCTGCGGGGTGGAAGATCGTCAGGGTCACGAAATGCGCCGGCTCGCTTTTTGGGTACATCGTTGCAGTTCCGACCTCCGTACCAGACCAATCCCGATGTCAGTTTACTGATTCCGTGCCGTACCGTGGTCCCGTCTTCACGGATTGCAAGTCTCAAGCCCAAAGTTCAACGAGAATTGCTGCCCTTCCCTCGAAGGATGCTTCCCAACACCATGGTAAACATGAAAAGCGTGAATTGATTGAACGCTCCTCGCCACGATGTGATGCTTCCGCATTTGGCTCAAGAACGCGATTGCCACTCGTGGAGGAGACGTTATCAAAATTCGGTGGAGGCACTATCCGATCTCGCAAACCGGAAACTGCAACCGGACTGCCGCTTGTACCACCAAGAGCGACTTCGCTCAAGAAGTCCATTACATTGACGCGGGTTCCACCTGTCAAGAAAAAAGCTTATCCGCGTCCTGTCTCCCCCCATGCTACCTCTCCATCTCCGCCTGCCACCACCGCAGATGGATCGTCTGCTCCGAGGCCACCTTTCCAAGCACTTGGGCGGAAGGTCATTCCAAAACGTCTGTCCCTTGCTAATATACGGGCGCCCTCCGGTAATGGACCTGCCGTATCGCTACTCGACGTTCGAGCACCACCCTCACCTATGTCGCCTCTTCAATCCCTTAAACCTAGAAAATCTCTTGTTCATCTATCTACGCTTCATGGTCAGAAACGGAATCAACCTGCTCCCACAGGGTTGGATCCTTCCGACGTGATTCCTACACAACGAAGTCCTAGGCCGTGTTCACCCGCCCCACGGCAAGGTGGTGTGAAGAGCGGTATTCCATTACCGATATCACCATCGACAACGCCGTCGCGTCGTCGAGGAAGCGAAGAGCAAGAACCACAATCTCAGCTTCCGGTGCGGAATATATCATGGAGGTCGACACAACCTTCACAAGATGATGCCATGGCTCGTCGATTGTCTTCAGCACAATTGCAGCCACCAGCGCTATCCCAGAAGCTTGCGCCTTCACCTCCCTTGCAAGCTACGGCTGATGCCGGGTTGAGGAAGAGAACCAAGAGCGTGGCAGGAATTTTTTCGAGGGCTAGTCAACAGGCTGCCAGTGCGGTGAAGTTTGCGAGAGAGGCGGGTCTCTCCGAGAATGGCATGCACAGCAGCATCGATGCTGGATCCAGTCGGTTAGGCAGCTTGTTGGGTCGTCGTGGCGGTGGCACCAACCTTCGATTCGAGAAAAGCGAAGCTGCGGTGGTAGGAGGGTTTCCTGAATTCTCATCAGGTGTTAATGTCAATCCTGCTGCTCCGGCTGCTGAATGCGATCATGATCGCGAGGAGCAGGATGACACTGATTCTGAATATGGCCCGATCAATGTTTTGGCTGCTGCTGCAAGGATAGAGAAGAGGGTGTTAAGGAGGAGGGGGGCGCCTTGATTGTAATTGGTGGCTTGCTCCATTTGTTGCCTGTGGTCTTGCTATTGCTTTACTCAGCGGTTTGTGTCATCTCAGTTGGTCGATTTAATACCTACTCTTGCTTGAACGAGATAGATAGAGAGCTGGGTTGTCTTCGTTTATTTCGGTCGTCGTTAATCATGTGTTTTCCGGGCTCAGATTATATGCGCATTTGCTTGGTTATTTGCTGTTTCACGTTCGTCGGGTTAGTAGGTCATTCTGTTGAAATGGAAGGCGATATTCCTGGTGTGTGTAAAAATAGCGTAACAACTGATCGAATTGTTGAAGCGCAAGACACGTTCAAGTTCTGCGTTCCAGTGGCGCGTATTCATCATCAATGATAACACAGCCTGAAAGCCTCCTCCGTGATACACGACCACATGCTACTGCCCAAGTTGAACGTATGTAAGGAGCGATTCCTTCAAAGTTCCGACATGGATCTATACAATTATTCCAAGAACTGCAACCACCGGCATCACCGCAGCAGACAGAATGTTTCCTAACCGAGTCCCCCCGACCGCAATTTGCGCAAAATTGCCTCTCTCCCAGGCTTAATTGGGAATAAGGGGGCTGTCAGAGGCTGAGGTGTCTATCAGCACCAAAACCCCGCTGTCCAACGCTCAGCATTGGCTCCTGGGTGGTGAGTCATTTTCTAGGACCGAGGTGTGCGGGGTATCAGTCTTCGACCCTGTCGTAGGCTTTCCTGAATAGTCCAAAGTGGGGAACAAATACTTTCAGTTCTCGGCAGCGGCACGGAATGTGGGGAAATGGAGCATACATATATCAATCCTCGACTGGGGACTGGCTGCGCATCTTTCTCCCCCACCCTCCAGAATCTCCCCCACCCTCCATAATCTACCCCCACCTACCGATCGCTGGGCTTGGAGGGGTTCACCCCCGCCATTAACGCTCGAGGTACTCGACCCACTGCCACCGCCACCCTCCACAGCTACCGGATATCCGGCCATCCTTTATCGTCTCCTCGTAACAGCGCCGCACGTCCCTCACGCAATTCATTTCCTGTCATACCCTTTGCAGTCGACATTGCTGTAATACATGCTGAATGATACACCATACGATATTCTGTCTGTGGTTGCTCAGTATCTTCCCGTTCGCGATGTCGAGACACTTTGTGCAGTTAATAGGCGTCTGCGCGGTGCCGTTGGTTTAGATGCGAGGTTTGGAGAAGTGAGATTCTATAATCACGATTCTGGGATGAAGAGATTGTGCGAGGTGCTTTGGTGAGTTGATTTTGTTCTTCCCTAGGTTGAATTTGTGTTGAGCATTCATTATCCTCTCAATTTATTGCCCTGATCCGCGTCTATTGAATATGATCGACGCACAGCCGAAATGAAACTGCGAGTCATGTTCGTCGGCTTACGATCGAACCTTGGCTCGTCCAACCCCGCACGAAGACGTATATCAGCCGAAGCGAGAACGTATGGAACCACGTCAATACGTTCTTCAATCCCAAGTATATGGAACAGCAAGCCCAGAAGAGGGTGCAGAAGAGGGTCAACAAGGACATCAAGCGCGTCTCGAACGCCATTCAGCACCTCGGGAACGTTCAGGAGTATCGTATCCTATTTGATGAACGGAGCACCACATACCACCGCCAATTCTTCGAGGCATTTCTCTCACCGACGCTCGAAATCTTGGCTCCCAAACTCACCAGCTTGACGATCAAAGCCCCATTCGACCTCCTTCCCCATCTATCCTATGTCCGCCTTCCAGAGCTTCGGGAATTGGACATATACCTGTGCACGGGTGAAGCGCGTATGGATGAGGTCAAATATGCTCTCGACGGATTCTTCGTCTTCATTCACAACCTTCGTGCACTTGAGCACCTCGGAATATCGGCGACATCTGCATCGCACTATCTCGACCTCTCGTACTTCAATAAGCGTTGGGGAACGTTTTCCCACCTCAGGTCTTTCTGTTTATGTATCCCCTACAATGGCGGGTTGCTTTCCTCCCCCGAGGACCTCTTCAAACACGTTTTGGAGCCGCATGCGGGAACGTTGGAGAAGCTCAAGCTGAGCACGAGCTGCTGCACTGCACCTCGTGGATCGCTTCCTCCAGACTGTCACTTTTGGATTCAACGCATTCTCAAGTCGTCGTTTGGTACCCACTTCCCGAGACTACGCGAAGTTGAACTCGCCCTACGACCGTTGAGAGCGAACCTTGCCGACTTGCAAAGGTTCCTTGCGTTACGCGCTCCAACCCTCGAGAAACTCTGCCTTACGGATCGGGCCTTATACGATTGTGAACTTGCAGAGCTCTTTGAGTCTCTTTGTCCTTCTTCTGTGTTTCCTGCGAGGCAGAACGATGTGTTGAAGAGTTTGAGGCTTAAGACAGGCGTCCTGAGCGCCAAGTCACTTGTGCTCGCTGCGGAGCGATTCCCGGGGCTCAAGGCTCTGGGGTTGACATTCGCTGATATAACGGGTGATGGTACGGAGTTGAAGGGGTATGGCTTGAACAATAAACAGAAGTTGGTGAGTATCCTCTTCGTTCCATACTCTTGTGGACACCGCTAACATATAGTTCTTATCTCTTCCAACAGACCGCATTCGCTCGCTCTCTCCGTCCATACTCAACTACTCTTTTTGCGGGCTGGGGCCTTCGTAATATCAACATCTGCGAAGGTCCACCTTCGTTCCTTTGGATTCAAGAATTGGAGAAGATATTTATTGAGTGCCTACCACCGCCACTTAGCGTTGGCGAGCTTCCCCCTTCGACTAAATGATCATTATTTTTCGCGCCTCCATCCTACTGTTAACTGCGTGGCGGATCGTAGTTACGCTAGAGCAAGTTTGAGGGGGAACTGGACACTCTGGTGTTGTATGAGTTTATGACTATAATGAGTTATCTACGATATCTTGTACTATTATCTTATACCATTACCAGGCTAGAACAGACACCTGATGACCACAGTCGATGAATATTTATCTGTCTACTTCTCTGTATTTATTTGTGTACAGTTTTCGCCTAGATGCGTGTATAATATACTACTTGCCTCTGTCCTTGACTGAGTCAAGTACTACCTTATCCGACATGCCCGGCTATATCCGGATACTCGACCAAAACGGCAAACAGAGCTCTGCAGCGTCCGACCATGTCCACTGACACATTGAGCCTCAGATGCCTTTCACGTCCCGTCCGTTGAACACTTCCAGAATCAATAGGGCCGTGAAGAAGAATCCTGCGCTTTTCGGCGTCCCCTTCGTCTTGCTTATGGTCGCCGCGTCGTATGGCCTGACGACGTTCACTCAAACGAGGTATGACTTACATGATCAAAAGGTCAAGCAGGTATGCGGTTTGGACTCGTTCTCCGAGCCTGAAGTTTCTCATGAATTGCCTGAACCAGGTTACTAAGGAACAGGAGCTGAGGTTAGATAAGAACCGGAAGAGATTCGATATCCGGGAGGAATATTTCGTGCGTTTCTTTTCCGAATTCGCGGAAGATGGCCAACTGAAGTGCCTTGTATCTAGCGGTTAAGCGCCGCGGCGGAGGAGGATTGGGAACCCAAGCGGATTCAACGACCGAAAGGATTGCCTGAATGGGGCGTACCGCCCACCGAGCCACCTTCCAAAAAGTCTTGATCCCGTTACTGCTGAATGATACCATCTTTGCCCCCGTCATCTCGCCTAATCCATCGTTCGCGGCGCCTTCCAATATTTGCGCTCCTAACAGCGGTCGATTATATCGGTGGTTGGTCGACTTATCGTTCCGAGCCAGTAGTGTTCTATCTGTGTTTTGGGATGCGTTTTTCGTTCCCGGCCTGTAGGTCCCAGCGAGCCCGCACCCTGTATCCCCCCACATGACAGCCCTCAGTGCCCGCCCACGACAAGCCATGCTCTTCTCAAAAGTACCAACACTATCCCGTCTAGATCACCTCTCTGTTCCTAGTTGAAATAGAAAAATCGAAAGGGCTTACAGACAATCAACCTCGATGCAGCTGGGGCTGGAGCGAGTCCGAAGCCAGTTATATATAGGGCATCGCTGTTGGCAAAGATGGCACCTCCAGATTGTCCACGAGCACGACCTGGTTCTAGTTCCATTGTCTGAAGTTGTTGAGGTCCTGGTAGGCCATTTTGACCCCGTCAGCGAGGCCAACGACGAGGGAGGGGGTGAGGAAGACTTAAAATGATGTATCAGCCATATACTCAACCCCATAGGGCGCTCAGAGCCTTCGTGTCAGCAACACGTCGGCCGTTTTCGTGGTTATAAGCCCCCCGGGATTCGATCTGCCGAGGACAAGAGAAAGACGTCGATGTACATGTGGACTCTGCCTATGTCAAGTCGGTCGCCAGCTATGGACTTCGTTGGTTGGACTTAGCGAAGCTGGAAACATCGGAATTAAAGCGCACATTTGCAGCCAAAAGCCTCACAGAACCCAGCATCAATTGCCAAGGACGCTAAAATTTGAACCAGCACATCTGACGGCGACCCCGTTACGCCTTGAGTGCAAATACACATTATCAAGTCCATTGTACTAGATATATACCTCAAAGATACTAGTGGCATTGCATTGGATTAACTCTAGAGCAATGAAGGAGTGCGAAGAAACATCCTAAATCTTAACAAAGAGCTGCAGCAGACTAGCAATGCCACCGATCTTGAGCTGAGCAACGACGGGCGCAACAACGTGGAGAAGGGGGGTCAGCTCAACGAGAAGGCCAGCGGCGAGCCTGACACCAAGCACAATGCAGGAGGTGAGGGCAGTGACGATCTCAGCCACGAGACCGAGAACAACATTGACCTTGACTGAAACGACAGCCTTGACAACGACGCCGAGGGCAAGGATGACCGTCTGGAGACACAGCATAAGAGAAGGGATGGAGACAAGGGACGAAGGCTTACGGTGCAAAGCTTGGCATAGAGCTCAGCGACGGCGTGAACATCGAGGACCTTGCCCTCAAGGACGAGTACGCCTTCAATAGGTTTGGCGACCAGGAGCTTAATCTCTGCGACAGCACCAAGGAGGAGGGTCTTGATTTCGGTGAGGATGGGCAGGGCGGCGTCAACGATGGCGGTAACCTCGAGGGAACCAGTGACGAGACCACCTATAAAGACGTTAAGCTCGCTATGAAGGAGGATGCTGTATCGAGCGCTTACTGAGTTGGTGGCAAAGGGGTTCAATTTTGACAGTTAGGTCGACAAGGATAACCGGAAGGGCGCGGGGCTCAGCGGGGTCGGCGACATCGGGATTGGCAATGTCAGAGGTATAATCAGGGGTTTTCCAGCCCTTGTGGTCGTCGATCTTGCCAGTGTAGGCAGGGGCGGGAATATCATACTACACAAGGATTAGGTCTCAATGGTTTGGGAAAAAAAAAAAAAAAAGATCTTTGTTGCCTACCCCTCGAGCATGAATACCAGAGATCGCCTGGTTGACGTCGGTCACAGCGGCACCCTCGGTGGCGCGAGTAAACGGTTGAGGGAGAGCAGATGCAATAGCTGCAAACGCGAGAGAAGCAAGGGTGGTGATGGAAGCAAAGGAGCGCATTGTTAAAGGAATGTGAGGGAGTCTAGTTCAACGGGAAGTAGGAGAGGGTACGGCAAAAGACCAATGAAGGCCGATGCTGGGTGAGCTATAGCTTTTATACCTGTAAAAGTCCGATCTTGGGAGTGCGTGTTGATTTCCCACAAGTGCTTCCGAGCATACTATCAATCGCGATTCCCAAGGAGGAAAAGACCAGGTCCCATAAAACGCCAAGACTGGTGTAAAAGGTATTAGGGATGGGAGGGGATAGGCAGATGCTTGAGCCTTAATTCCGAATATATGATGGAGCCGTCTCAACCCTTCCAGGAGCGTTCGATGTGGTGCTACAAGGGCTTCCATAGGTGGTCAACGTTAAAAGGATACCCAATGCAATGAGCTTCGAGGTCTAAGCTTCCACAATGTTTGGCAGATCATGAGCAAGACGAATGCGCCAGGACGAGATACAGTAAGTTGAACTGCACTAGAGGGTGTTCACAACGAGGTTCGGTAGCGATTCGGCGACCGCAGTGTACCCTGGTTGGGCCTTGATACGGTGATGGAAGGGCTAAATTACATCTCACTTTGTGTGTCCGATCCTTTGATGGTTGGGGTTTTGAAGACTAAGCACTGGACGACAAGAGGGATGCCACTAAAGTCCAATGATCAGACTAGTTGGAAACGGACACTGGAGGATCGAGAGGTGGGATTAGGCTGGTCCCGGATGCGGTTCTCGCAAGATTCTCGTGAGCAAACTAGACTAGGGATGGCAAAGGCGAAGCAAGGCATTCAGGATCACCTCGGGGGTTCGGGCTGACGGACAACAGATGACGAAGAATGTTTGCCACGATGCGCAACAAGACGTGAGAATATTCCTAAGCCGGTTCAGACCTGTCCCCCAAAGGTTTAGTCTCTTTCGCATTGACCTCGGACCAGCCCCTTTTGCAACACGTACTCAAGTCATCTTCTTTGGTCAGCGGTGTGAAGAGACGCAGTTTTTTTTTTTCATGATGATCTCCGTCCCCTGGAGAAATGTTTTATGCACTCCCTTCACTGGCGTGTAGGACTCCAACCACTCGTTCCAGGATCTTTTGTCCATCTTCCCTGTTGAGCATTCTCCATGGATTTATTGCTATTGTGTTGGATTACTCTTTCATAGTGGCTTTTCCATACGAAGTGTGCACATTCCATTACCAGTAGGTGTTAGCCTTGTTTTGCTTGGTCTTTTGACTGTCCGAGATTCCACATCCCTACCAAAGTAACCCTCCAACCATCTCTCCCACCCTCTGACTCAACATAGGGAATAGGGAATAGCTAAACAGACCTACAAATGTCAACAATTTTTGTCATGTAGATCAGTAACCAAGGATCCTGTGGGTTAAGCCTTCAACCAGTTACCAGAATATTCTCTCACCAGGCTCAACAACTTCCTGAAGATCACCGTAACAAAATTTCCTCAAAACACATCATGCCAATCAGACCCGCACTGATCTGTTCAAGGCTTCGGAGTACTAAATTTATCCGAATAGAATGCGTCAACTGAATATAGCAATTAACATTATATCATGCTCGTGAGCCTAAGGATGACATAGCTATCTAAGCTTGAACAAGACCAAAGACCTGGATGAGGGCCTGCAAGTGGAGGTCGAAAATAATAGTGACGACGCATTGAATGAGGGGTTTGAGCTCGACAATGAGGTCAACAGCAACCTGAGCACCAAGGGTAATGCAAGCAGCAAGAGCAAGGCTGATGTCAACAACCAACTGGACAAGGATGTCAGTCTTCACAGCAGCACAAGCCTTGATAACAAGGCCAATGGCGACAACAACAGCCTAAAAATCGGGTGAATGAGAGAAAGACAATGATCAGGGAATCAGACATACGACAGAAAGCTGAGCATAGATGTCAGCAAGAGCACGGACAGTGAGAGCCTTGCCCTGAAGAGAAAGGGCAACAGCACCGTCAAGGTGCGCATTGACAAGAGCTTCAATCTCCGCCTTGGCATCGACGAGGCAGACCTTGATTTCCTCGAGGATGGGCATAGAGACATCCAGAGCAGCGGAAGCAGAAACAGATGTGGAGACGGCGGCACCTAAAGCAAAATGAATACTATCCTCTTGGAGAGGATTCACGAAACTTACTCAAATCGTGGCAAAGGGGTTGAATTTTGCCGTTGAGGTCGACGATAATGTCTCCAAGAGCACGGACCTCGGCGCGACGGAGGGCACCTCCAGCCACACCAGCAACAGGTGCAAGAGCACCAGAAGCAACGTCAAGGCCAGGAACACCGCCATTGAGGGGGAGAGCAGGAACACCACGGGCTTGGTTCGCATGGGCGTTCGCGACAGGAATCGTTGCGCCATTGAGGGCACCGAAGTTGTTCTTGACATCTTCGACAGTCCCTTCGATCTCTACAACATCCTACATCGGAAGGTCAAGCCCTAGACTCAGCTAGCAACGAGAGAGACTACACACCCTGTTCAAAAGGCTAATGCCGTTACCAACGGCGGAAGCACCACCAGGCAAGGCGATAGTAGGCAGAGCGGATGCAACCGCCGCGAATGCGATAGATGCGAAAGCAGCAAGGGAGGCAAAGGAGCGCATTGTCAAAGGAATGTAGGGAGTCGAGAGGACGATTGAGTTATAGAGAGCAAGTTAGGCGAGGAAGAAAAGAATGCAGAAAGAGCTAACATGCCTGCTAGTCTTTATACACCTGCAAAAACCGGCCCCTGAAGCAGCTGTGGATTGCTGACCTGAATTCTCGGACCACAGAAGAGGCTTTTTTGAGCCTGGGCACGGTGAAAGAGGTAAAATGTATTCATTACGTTCACGGTTGTGGTCGACGGTTGATGGAAATAACGCAACCCCTAAGGGTCCCAACTGCAAGCCTCAAACCGGAGCCGACTTCAGCTCCAGGCAACAAAAGCTACCATGGTGGCTTGAGCTGGGGCTCAGATTGCGGTCGCGGAGCATCCTAGTCTTCCGGTAGTATATGGTGAGACATGGTAGGAGGGCAGGTTGCCGAAACTGTGCACCCCAGGATTAATTAATTGTTGCTTGTATTTCTGTATGTAAGTAATTGACCAACTTCGGTTTGTATTACAATAGAGTAACTAAATAGCGAAGGCCGCTGGCCCTTCAAATTCGAAGGTGGAAACACGAAGGATACACAAGACGTCCAAGTAACAAATAGTTACATCCACTACCCAGTGGACACCTTCACCTCACCTTCCACATCAAAACTTGCGACCTTCGGGCTCGAAGTGATGAAGATGGATCCGAGCCCGTAAAGCCAGACCCGAAAGCGAGAAAGGAGGCCGAATCAGGGAGACGGGAAGAAGAGGAAATCGATACTATTTATTCTGTGAACGTTCAAACGCAGAGTCAAGGTCGAACTGGCTACCTATAGTATAGCATGCGGAGTAAGGAACGACAGCAATAGCAGAGAGCGATAAATCATAAATTTACACACAAACCCCGAGAAAGCGGAACAAAAAAAAATAAAGAAGGACCGTCACAATCAAAGACAAGAAACCCCTACTCAATCTGAACTGAGTTGTAAATCAGTTGCTCCATCTCATTCGAACGCACGGTAAGAGTGCATTCAAATGGAACCGGGTGTCTATAAAGCGCAGCTCATCAGCACACTGGATATAACAAAAGCAATGAAGTCAATGAGAACACTCACGAAACGAAACCAGAGACAACGTCATCAGTTATTGGCACCTCACGTCCATATTCATCTCTCTTATGTTTGATATCATATACGGAGAGCGTAGATGCAATGATGCTGAACAATGCATCCTTACTGAACTCTTGCCCAGGACATATTCTGGGATCGTGTATGGGTACCACCAATGATAGAGAAGTATAGCAGTATACGCACCTCCGACCAAAGCCAAACGAGGCAAGAGAAACACCCAGAGATGCGTTTCGATCAAATTTATCGTCTTTCAAGTATCGTTCGGGCATGAAACTCGAAGGATCCGAAACGATTTGGGGGTTATGAAGAATCGACCTTGAGCCATATGGGTGGTTATCATCATATCCAGTGGACCATAGAAGTCAAGGAGGCATACCAAGCATTGCCCATTACCAGAGTGCCTTTCGGGATGAAGTACCCTTCGTATTCATCGTCTTCTGTCAAAACATGAGGAACACCTGATCACAAGCCCTTTAGTTATGCGACATTACAAAGAATGAAGATAGAATGTCACCGAGCGGCGCAATAATTTGCCAGCGAAAACATTCTTCTACAATCGCATTGATGTAGTGCAGTCGCGGACGATCATTGAAGGTGGGCAGTGTGTGTGTTGTCGAGATAAGTCCGTCCAGTTCCTTTTGGGCCTTTCGCTGGACTTCAGGATGCAGACACATGGCGACGAAGAAGGACTGAAGGGCAGAAACGATCTGTATAGGCATAGAAACTCTTCATATCAGACCCATGGATGATGATGACAGGTGCGAAGGACTAACCGTATCGGAACCACCTAATGAGGTTAACGGTCGCTTTTGATTAGCAGGCAAAGGATAAAAACAAGGCTAACTCACCGAGATACGCGACCGCTGGTACATTCCGTGCAATCTCCTCCTTCACCTTCCTCCTCTCATCCCCTTCAGGCGGCAGATCTGCTAACAGCTCGGACGCGATCGACTCTTTCGCATTACCCCTTTCCTAACGGCCGAAATGCCAATACAATTGTATAATGCGACCACGTCAACATTCACATCAAGCGGCACCCACAAGTGAAAACATACCATCCGAGCCTTGACTTCTTCAAATGGCTTTTGCAAGAAGATAGTCCTCAGCGCATTCCATTCCTCCGCCTTCCGCTTCCAACCGGCCCCAGGGAACCACTTTGGCACGTACTTGAGCAAAGGGATCACATCAACCAAAAACGCCCCAGGAACAGCTGCTTCGTTTAATCCGTCCATCGCCTTCTCGGCAACTTCGACGTAAGGGTCGTTCGACTCAGAGACACGAATACCATATGAGGCGTCCAAGATCAGCGCTGCGAACGTTCTATCGGAGGTGAAACGTCGTCAGGGATATCAGACCGTATTAGGCAATAAATTCTTACTGTCGGATATTTGCTGTAAGTTTTGTGGAGGCACCAGGCTGGAGCATCCGCAGAAGGAATGCACGAGCTTCACGGAGTTGAATGTTATGATATTTTTGGACTGCAGTGTGGTTGAAGTGCTTCATGAGGGCTTTTCTGTGATCACGCCATTTGTCTCCGTACCCCATAAACCCGAGCGCCCAACTATAGTCCATTCTGAGAACAAGGGCAGCTGATGATTAGTGAAGAAGCGACGGGAGAAGAGGGCACGCACACTTCACATATCATTGGGAGTCTTGGACGATCAGAATACCTGTCTGAGCGCTTCACGAGAAGATCTTGCACGACCCGGAGAGAATTGAGCACCAAGAAGTTCTTGTTCAACACCCTGAAGTACACCATGTCGCTACCTACGTCAACGATCCATAAGCGCTCAGTGAAAATTGCGGGACACAAATTCAGCAGACGTACCATATTTCTTTGACCACTGATTATACACTTCCCAAGGCCTGGTCATTGGCATCATTGGCATCTCCAGCAAACTCCCGAGCAAAGGAAGGCCTTTCGGTCCAGGCGGGGTCGGCAGGCCTTTTGGGTTTTTCGCCTTCCATCGCCACGTCTGGTTCCACAAGAAAAGGAAGTAAAGAGAACAAAGGGCCACACCAAGAGGGGCCAGTCTCCCCGAAAAACTCGTATCCATGATGCCCCAGCACGGCAAGGAGACCAGAAATAAGTCGAAGGGGAAGATTTGGGGAAGGAAGGTCGTGGAAGAGCCAAACGTGTTTGGTGGGTCCCGTTAGTTATATATCGGTTGCCATCCACTCTGCGCCGTTCCCCAATTTCAGAAGCCACGAGGGGGTATTAGCTATGCCCATTGATTTTTGCCCGGTGGAGGCTAGCCCATATGTAAGTCAAGATTGAAATAGGTTGGTAAGTAATACAACCTTGCGGAGGGTAACCCAGTAAGGTACTGCAGCCCTAATGCCAAGCCATCATATAATAAAGCAGCATGTCATGAAGCTAAAAGGTATGTTTGTGTCTTTCCCCACCAGGCGAATGCTCAGGACTTGGGGAGATACCGAGGCAGGGCTTTGAACAGGCCACAGACCCGGCTACGTTGCATGCCCTGTATGGCGAAGGTTCGACGGGTACTTGATTCGGAATTTGATGGATTTACAGAGACGCAGTTGTTCCGGCTGCTTCACGAAGAGCTTCTGGTGAGCGTGCGATGCTTAAGAATCAACAACCACGACGTGGCATCGCCAGCGTTCCGGTGCTTAATGAACAGTTCCTTTTCAACGCATCAGACACAGGGCATCATGCGTGCGACTTAACATGTGAGATTCGGCCGAGGGAACAAATTGTACCTAAATTGTATCCTTATGACAGGACTCCACTGTCCTGGACCCTGGCGGACACTAGGGCTGCTCTGTTCTCCTCAGCTTCTGCACGTGTACACACCGGTGCAGCCATGTTATGGGGATGAAAAGCCAATAGGGTTGTCTCGACTGAGCATTAATAGCGGACTGTGGCCAGGCTGTAGCAGATCAAAGCGCACGGGGAGGAGGTTACTCATCAGCGCATTTAATTAACTACACCTTTGAACGGCCCTTCCACTTCACGTAAACAACTTCATAGACATATATAGCCGGGTCCTGTGGTCAGCGATGGCGTTGAATAGCTTAAAAGGTCGTTAGAGGCTGCTCTTTACTAAACCTTATTAATCCTGTGGCACTGAGCTGACCCCTGAGTTCCAACTCCCAACGCCCTCCACCAGGAAAATCGTATTCCCCTCAGATTCGCTGCTTGGCTCAACCCAGAAACGTGCAATGGATGAGGGGACAACTGGTCAAGATACTTGTATCGGCGCTCTTAATACTGTCAAGAACAATCCCGTGCGACAATATCAACTCTCAGTAATTTGCCAAATCGTTGAAACGGGCTCTTGCCAAATTCGTATATGCTATAGATTTTCAGCGAGATTCCGATGTGGAGCTAAACCAGCTTCAACTCAGTTCTCACTGAAAACTCGGTTGCATATACACTCTCTTAAGGATGCCGCCATCCATGGCTACGTCCTCGTAAAAATACATCCAGTTCCCGTTTAATGGGCCCCTCGAGTGGCTTTTAACTTCCTGGAGTATCGACAATTTCTATGATTCTTATTTACCTCGCAGTTTAACCGGCATCCATAAGGATAATTCACCCAACGCCCAATCTGGGGGCTGAGGACTATGGGTCGAGAGAGTATCGACGATGCCCGAAGTAAAACCACGCAACAGAATTTAAGTAAAATAGCTCCTTGGTAAGCCGACTGAGTGGTATGTACCTCCCACTAACAACGAGCGAGTTATACAGATACCCAGCTGATTGACAGCACAAACGAGGAAGTGACAACCAGACGCAAAAAGAAGTGGCATTTCGCACAACCAGAGAAGACACAACGCAAAACAAGTTCAGATGACCCTATGGAATACCAGGCCTTCGACCCAGCAGATTCGGGAGCTTGAAGCCAGAACTTACGCCAAGTAAATTGACGCCACTACTATCCCATAGCGAGTTTAGGTCGTTACCAGGTTGAGGTGTCAATGAGACGCCAGTGGTCCGAGAAAATCGCAAGCATACCAGCATCCAATCTTGATGAATCCCATGAGGGGCTACGCAAAGGAGACCATTCTACTCACGTTTACCTGCGGAATCCATCGTCGAGTTCATGGTCCGGGTATATAGTAGGAAAGCAATAAGAAACATACCCGTCGCTGAATTGTCGTTGCTATAGGTAATTGCAAACGTGAAGGCTGTCCGCCACCTAATAGATTGCTAAGTAAGGGCCGCCACAGAACCAACCTTTGGAACCTTCGACGGGAAAGGACTTCAGTACATGCATAACGGTAGTAAGTGCCGTTCGACGTAAACGAGGGTGATATTGTTGCCTAACCAAGGTGGGCTAGACACAGGCTAAGCTACCTGAGATGCGCAGGCGATAAGCCACAAAAATGTCAGCCAAAACACTAGCTTGGAGCGAAGGAAATGACACATACTGAGGTCAGAGGATGTTGCGAATGCGTAGTAAAGTACCTGACGAACTCTCGGTAATACGCACCTTCAATCTTGCTGTATGGGGAAAATGGGCAGAATGTCATTCAGCGTAAAACTGGAAACCATCATTGAGTGTGTAAAGATGATCCTTTCCCTGCACGTCATGTTGAGGCGTCATCTACTGTATGTTCTGTCCGTTTTTCGCTGTTCTGTTCGGGCGATACGCGTATGGGGGCTTATGGAAAATGAGAAGAGAAGCTGTAGGATTCGTCACGGGTATCATGGTTAGCTTCTGGCTTTTATTCCCCTTCGTACATCTCCACATCGGAACCCCGTCTGAAGTGGATACTTAAATTGCTTGGCACCTGGCCAGCTAACCTATACAAACAGGGTTAAGTACCAATGTCTTCCAGCCCTAGCTCCACATGTACTATTAGTCCGTATCCTTGGGACCTCGACGGGTAGTATTCCTCCAAGTGGGCCTTCCAAACTCCTCGAAAACCGTTTTATGTCCTCTCACCTCACTAAGCAGCTTACCTAGGTCCACGCGTGTCATCATGATTTGACATGCGCATCGACAGCATTGGCCACCAGGGATGTGGTGACATTGATAACTACAAAGTTGACCGAATTAGTAATCCAAAATAGTCATAACGGCTCAGAGGTGTGCTCACCTCTATGTTTCCGACTTCCACCACCTAAGCATTCTCCGCGGTTTGATCTATCTCTTGACAACGATTGATGATCCCCTAAGGAGAGAAAACCGGCGTGGCATTTTCCCCACTGCACTGGGTCCAGTGTTCCCTTGTCGGGTCTGCGATTTTCGGCGTATTTTAACTTTTTCCCCCCGGATTATCGCTGCATCGAATTTGACGGATTGTTATTCTTCAGGTTGTCTGCCCTCACTTTAAGAGAGCTATAAATACTTCAATTTATGGATTTGAAGTTCGCTAGAAAGAGGGATAAACATTAGGGAGAGGTTTTGTGGTTTGAGTTGGGTTGGCAGACCAACCAAGCTCTCGGTCATGTTTACATGAAAGGTGGCACTGAAAATAACACTGGGAAATCAGTTAGATATGGATCTTGTCTGCGTGAGGCTTTGAGGTGTTAGGTCCAGTAATGGCGTCCAGGATTCCTATGAAGGTCAGTTGAACCTCGCACGAAGGGGTGTAGAAATAGAATGTATGCAAGTGGTGGGTAAGTCGAACTGAAGAAATATTTGGCGTTCACGTTGCTCCAACCCTACTAAGTTCCTCAAAGCCAGAGGCCACATGTATTGCGACTCTGGCGACATACGTTCTCACTTTCCACAAGCGCAGCTTTGGTCCGACTTAGGCCATGTCAACGAAGTCACCGAGGGCAAAACAGGCTGAAGAGAAGAGGAAACAGGATAGAAGCTCAACCTCTGCTCAACCTCAGAACTTTATATACTGAAGCATGGGCTCAGACGCTGGAGTCAAACGATGTCCAGATGAGGCAGACAACTGTATATGCTCTATTTCTGGATTGCATGTCATCACATCGTCAATGACGTCGTGAATAAGTGATAGATATCTGTAAGGGTGTGATAACTTGAATGGAATATGTGCGGTGTGTTCGATACGGGTGGGCCGAAATAGAGGCGTCTTTCTACCGGCGGACTGTCGAGGTGCTTCACTGAGTCGCAACTTTAAGCGGGTTGTCAATCCGCCATAAGTCCGAGACAGCCATAAAGGTCTGATCTGGGAACAAAGGACTTCTGAGAAACTAAGCATCGTCCTGAAGGGTATTCGCCACCTTTCATGTAGAACTATCTTACACTTATAGCTTCTAATACAGGCCTTAGAGAGAACTTAGTACGGGTGGTAACTAGTCGTAAAATACCAAAGCCCTCAATTCAATTGATTCTCGAAGGGGAGCATCTTCAGGCGTTGTAGGATCTTGGAATGCAGTATGAGGCGTGAAGAGGGCGACACTACCATCCTGCAACGAATCGAAGCTACCCAAGCAATCAGCACAAAATGTACCACACAGGGTGAAGTATAAAGGCAGAAAACGAACCACTTGATCAGGACAATATCATCCGGCGTCATCCCACGTCTGTATTTCCATTCGTGTTTCGGGTTATACCTAACACCCATTGTTTCTCCCTCACGGTCCGGGTACACCAAAGCGACAGGGAATGTATCGTTCTTGGCATCGACACTGCGGTAATCGCACAGTGCCAGTGGCCAGTCAATCGCTGGGTTGGCGATTGGTCGCCAGAGGTTAATTATTTGGAACCTGCGACGCAGCAGAGCAGGAGCATCGGCTGGAGGAAGGTGTCGGTGCACACGGGCAATAGAGGAAGCCGTGGTTTGGTCGACGTGTGCTTGGAGGACTGGTTGACGGCGATCAGGCGAAGAGTCGGCTTCACCTGGTCTGCGGAGACGACGAGCTGGCCGGAAGAGGTGATTAGGCTCTGAGTCGAGACAGCTGAACGCGGACTTACTATGATCAAAGAGGACTACGCGTGACGCTCCAGTGAGCTCCTTGATGAGCTCTATGCTCTCCGGGTAATACTCTGCCAAGACCTTCTCATCATCCCGAAAATCTCTGAACTTGGTCAGACGAGTGTAGAACTGGAAACCAGCATTATCCAAGGTGTAGAGATGTTCCTTCCCACGGATGTTCTCTATATTCACATCGTGCTCCACCCGAATAATATTCTTGTCCCGTTCCCCTGTCATCGGGTCCGCGTTGATCTTCTGATAGGCACGTACACCATCTGGAGGAGGGAGTAGATATGTGATTTTAGAGTTTACAGTGTCTGGAGTGGCCATAGAAGTGGATAGTTTCGTTCTGCTGGGTTCTGACCTGCGGGCGGCATGGATTATATACCCCGTAAGGCCTGTTCTGAATAATCACAGTCTTCTGCTGATGAAGCCAGTTATGGCGCGAGAGTTCACCATACCTTTCCGTTTGCTGACAAAGCCAAAACGGCCAGCTGATTCCGATGCACCGGTTACAACGATCCTCTAACAGTCCTCATCCTCCCAACGCTTTACATTATCGCACTGACGCCCTCCATTGGAACGTTGCCAATTTCTGCTGCTTTGTCTCATGCTAGGCTTCCACCCCCTTTCCTCTTCCTGCGTTGCTGGCGGACCATCACAATTGGGGTAAGAGTTTCCATCAAGTGCTGACGTCGTGACTGCTTCTACCGGCCATTCAGGCAGTTCCACACTCTCTTGCCTAATCCAGTTCCTAAGTTCACTGCTTGTGTATTGTTCCGGCCATTCATTCTTAAAATCTTTTTCCGTGTCTTCTCGGTTTCTTCTGGCCGTTGAAGATCCGCCTAATTCCTCGGTTGGAGTTTCGGGAACGGTCGTTGCAGTACCCCCTAGTCATCTAGGAATATCTAATTATACACACTGTAATCGCGACAGTGTGGTTAATCATAGAACAGTAATGCCTCGAATTAGTCGATTCTTGCATGTTCTGACGTCTTGGGATCTCGAAAAGCAATGTGCGAAGTAAAAGTACGAAACCAACACCCTGCGCTGAGTCAAACTGGACAAGCGCATCAATGTTCTCGAGTGACGATTACTAAGGTATTAAACCGACCATTCAATCAGCGCAATCTTGTCCGACATCATCTGCCTATATACTTCTGAGTACTTGGTCGAATGGTGGCCGAAGATTGATAATCCTTGAACGGCATTGCGGAGAAGGGCAGGGACACCTTTAAAAAGAAAGTCTCGTAGATCCTGTGGACGAAAAAGAATGCTCGGGCTAGCGATTAGTGACAGCTAGCTCCCTCGGCCTCTAAAGGAAGGAAAGTCGGGCACGAACGCCGAAGAGATCTCGGAAACGCAGTGCCCCAAAAAAGGATGACGGAGGCCACGCTCGCGGCTCCTTCATGATCTGACACTCCCCGGAGAGTCCTCTTCGCTATTTCTTCTTGTCTTTACGAAAGTTTGCAACTTTTATTCGAGAGATGCAGAATTCGAAGTTTGTAGTATCGATGGGGCAGAGACCTTCCTCCTTAAGAGTATGTTTGATCTGGGCATCATGCTCCTCCCGCAGCGCTCGTATCCGAGTCCCTGCCTTGGGCCCTAAGTTGACCTTGAGACGAGGGGCGAGCATGAAATTACATCGATAAAGGCAGCGCAGCAATGACCAGGACGATGACGCACGATGGTCGGGTTCGGCTTGCACGGCTGACAGGATTATGACCCGCAATTATCATCTTGATTCACCACCATTCATTGCGCCTCCGATGAGCAAATAGTTCTGTGCTGGCAAGGTGGGTGTTTATCGCTGCATGCCTGATGTGCTATGCCAGCAGGACCCACTGATCTGAGCAGGTGGATATCAGAGTTAACTAGCCAATACCATCATGTCGTCAAGTTCTTCCGGCCAGGTACCGCGAGCTAGGACGCGTTAGATGCATATCAGCAAGGATCAAGCCAAGTTGAGGTGTCCTTTTCTTCTTCGCGCGAGGAGTCAAGGATATTACATTGAAACTATTAAATTACACTAGTTGCGTTGATTAGCGTGCGGTTTCCAGACTCGATGATGGAGAAGGCTCACTCTCTTGGTAGTCGGCTGCCAGCAGTCTATGCTCATGTACTCAGAGAGCTGCTGCGACTCGTACTCGAAGGGTGACTCACAATTCTAAAACAACTTCCCGAGGGACGCGTTCCATGTATTCTTGAATGGGGATATCTTCCTTGGGTCCGACAGTTTCATAATGAGATTTGAAACTCATATATTCCACCAGCTTTTCTGCTATGATGGCTCTGTACAGCTCATCTATCAGTATACTCAAACCTTGGGTATCAAAAAGTCATTAGGAACCTACCGTTGACCAGAAGGACATGTCTTGGTCGCAGCTTCAGCATAACTGCCTAGTGAGGTGGGTCAACATGTGACCAGAATGAGGGACGGAGAAAGGCTCACTTGACGCGTCGAGCATACTCTTCATAGTTCCACTAGTTTTTGTGATTTTACGTCGTACAATGAAAGAGAATCCATCGTTGCTAGTGATACGAACCCAATCATTGTCAGACGGGCCGGCGGCTTGCTGCTGATACGAATTAGGGGTTCTGTGTCATAAGCTCAAGGAAAACGTAGATCGACGTGCCTGTGTTTGTTCCCTTTGCATGGTGAAGTCCGGATGGTCGTGGTGGAAAGCACGCGTTAATTAGTGACTCGCGTCGCGTGGCTGAGTTTCGGAGTCGCGGGCCGGCCAACACTAAACCTCCAAGCCCTCAACCTGACTGTCCGTACCTACCATACAACAGAGGCGAGAGAGGAACCGATTACGCCGAAAGGTACTCAATGCGGAATCCGCGAATGTTTGTCAGAACATGCGCTCTCTTTCTGGAAATCCACCCTCGCTTCTAATATCAGTTTCACTCGGGATCCTTGCCTGCATTTCCTCGCGCGCCGTCAGCGAGTGCTCAAAGTAGCTTTTGTTGGTGCAGAGACTTGCTCAGGATTAAAGGTGGTGATTCTCGACAGCCTTACCCGACGTAGTCCCGTTCTCCAAGAATTCCCACCTGAAACACCCATCACAAGATATGATCCACTAGTGATCAGTCGAAGAAGTGCATGCCCAAGGGGGATTACCCTAAGGTCCTCTCAAGGTCCGGCTGCTTTGTCCCAATCCGATTGACTGCCAGTTCTATGCAATTTGGAGAAGTAATTTGTGCTTCGCGAAATTTCTACTTTGCCGCACCATCGTAGTCTGCGCTGGACCGTAACATATGGCGACAGATCGATCAAGATGACATGTCCCACCTTGCAGTCGAACTTCGCCTCGTTGGTGGCCCACCACGTGCTTAAAGGATTTTCCTCTAAGTGCCCTGATATCTTTTTAGAATTTGGGTCCACATTCTAGTATCTGGCCTATAATCGGAGATTTTCTACTAGATTCAACACCCCCAGATCCGAAATTGCTTGGAATGATCGGAGTTGGGTGCCTGGGGATCGACCCCCTACCATGGGTTGTTGAACTCCAATGTTTCTTTTGAACAGTTCTTCCTATCCTCAGAGCAATATTGTTGTAATTATACTTGAAAACACCCATATTAGGGTAGCATGCGCAGGACGGATCATCATCACGCTCATTTGTTGAACCAAACACCGAATAACAAATGATGAGGGACTCACTTGACGATATCCCACGATTCATCTGAATTGCATGTACATGGACAACAGGCCTGCAGAGGGTCACCACCCCATTTTGCGATGGATCCAGCAGGCGAGATCAACCAGATCACCTCCCAGGTGTCAGTAATTGATGCCACGATCCACAGTCTCCACATCAAACGCGTAGCTCTCCTCCAACGACTCAACTTCCTCCAGTCCCCGGCGGTATCCAAGCTGCCACCCGAAACCCTTGTCAACATCTTTCAAAATGTCATCTCCCCACCAGAGTTCCCCCTTGATAACTCTGGCCCGGATACCAGACATCTTTTTAAAATCGGCGCTGTCTGTTCGCACTGGCGGCGAATTGCCTGGTCTTCTCCTCGACTTTGGGACTGCGCAGTATTACGGAGCAGGCCACCGCACAGCAACACAACAACCATGGACTACGTTTCCATGATGCGATGTTTTTACCAGAACTCAGGACACCTTCCAATGTCGATTTATATTGCAGGTTGGAAACCGGAGACAACCGTAATGAAAGAAACCATCCAGTTGATCCTGGAAAAGCACCCCGCGCGGTTAAAATCACTCCACCTCGACGACGCCTACCGCCATAGAGACCTCTGGAGGTACATCTTCAGATATGGCGAAACCGACACTGCGTTCCCTCAGTTGGAGGAACTCAGTCTATGTTGGGACGGCGCAATTCGAAATAACTCTTGGTATCGCCTGAAACCTCGGATCCAGCCAGCCTTCCTCTTTCGAAATAGTCCTCGCCTAAGACGTCTGTCTCTCTCGATTGAAACAGGGCGAGTCGTGCCTTTAGAGTTCTCGTGGAATTAATTAACGGAGCTCGAACTGAACGGCGCAACTCCCCAGTACTCCCTCGACGTCCTAGCTCTCTGCCCTAATCTCGTCAGCTACCACTCCCAATATGAAAGTGAAAGTGGCGACTATCAGCCCCCGCCACCGCGTGATTCCGTCACATTGGCAAATCTTCAGAGGTTCAGCTGGGTTACCCCTTGGCGGATGCGCGAGTTCCCTTCAGATCATGACGCTTCTCTATTCACGTCGTTCCGCTTCCCAGCAGTTCGTGAACTCGTTTGGGGTGCCCCCCTCCCCTCCAACGCATCAGCAATATCTTCCTTCTTTACGAGCATGCAGCAATTAAAGAGGCTGAATTGCTTGCTTCCTTCCTGCTGGCAACGTAACATTACGCAGTATTGGGATCTCTTCGACAATATCTCAGAATTACATTACAGCGACAAGACCTACAGTCCTGCCACAGACCACATCTATCGACTCGCAGTCAAGGCAGGGAAAGAGGTCTTGATGCCTCGCCTCGATACACTGCACATCGTCTTAGCAGGTAGTGTGTCGCCCGAATCGATATTTCGACTAGTGCATTCGAGGCGCAACGGCCCAATCCAGTGGTCTTATCCTGAACAGGAAGCAGATGGAATAGTGTTGTCGGCCTACGATCCGACTTCTTCCCACTGGCAGCACCATGCTCGCTTGAGGGAATTCTCAGTTAGCTTTGCCGAGTCATATGTGAACTGGAATAGTATACGGGGCTATGATGCCCTTAAGGAGATGGCCCAGGACGCAAAGATAGCTCGCGGATTATCATCTTTCGGAGACAAATTGGAATTCTTTTGGTAGGGGTGGATCCATCATTGGTGTTTTTACTGGGGGAGGAATCGGAAGGTGAAGTGACGATCACACATCTGGTCACCGGCGTTGACAGTAAAACATGTAGTATAATATGACCATCAATGATTCCTCTCACTTCTTGGCTATTTGTATAAAGAATGTAGGTGACCCATTCCAGCTACAGTACCTTGTATTATCTATCATCTGTATTATGAGGCCAATATCGCTACGAACAAGTTATTGCTTCCTAGCTTCGAATTAGTGGACTAAAAATTCTGCGGCTAGAGAAATGAGGGAGGAATGACACGAACCAAGTGTGAATAAGTAGGTTTAAAGGTGTTTTTCTAGAAGCGTCGTACCGTGGCGCTTGTTTGATCATGCCACAATCATCATTTAATATGTTACGTCCACCTAGAGCTTGAACCACCGACCCTCGCCCCCAATGATCCCCCCTTGATATCGTCGTTGAATGCTCTATGCACTTTCTTCGATCTCACGCCGCATTCCGCAGCATCCTTCTGTGGTTGCGATTCCTTGAGGACACCCCTTTCTTCGAGTTCCACTCTTTGCATTCTTTGCATTCTCGCCAGTAACCAGGTTTTGGCCGACGCAGCAGTAGTCCCTGACCTGGCATACGACCGCTTGCCAGAATCGGTAGCCTCCAGAACAACCCCCGGACCCTAGGGCCTTCATGCACCCAAACACCACACCTCTCCACAATCATGCTCGCAGGTCACTCAAGTCGAACCAAACGCACCATAACCCTGGCATGTGGCCTCTGGTTCACTGGCCTGGACCCAAGAATGTCTACTCTGTGTTCTCGAACTGGGTTCCTCAGATCATATGGCCGGAACGCATCAGGCCATGGACCTTCTCTCGGGGACATCCGTCGTCCTCGCGTCTTATGAAACTAGGAATGCGGGAGCGTGACCGTCCACCATATCATCTCCCGAAAGCGCTAACGGAGCCCAGCTGATCGAGATCGTCATCATCTTCTGCCACCAGCCTATGACCATATGCCAGGTCCCACCACCCCTGCTTCGACCTCTCCACCCCCGTTCCCAGATTCCTGGAACAACAAAGCCCAGCAAAGCTTAATCCTTCAATTGCTTCGAGTCTGTAACTTAGGGTGACACTTGACCACTTTGGCCGTCTATTCCGTCGGCCCTTTCAGGAAACGTCAATGGACCATCGATGTAAATGTCCTAGTTCCAGCAATTCGGCGGTTTCGCCACCTGCGTGGTGAAGTCATGAGCCTATGAGAGGACCAGGGATCGTTAACTAGCTAGCCTCTATCGGCACATGTTCAATGTTCCAATGGCATGGATCAATACCTCGCTGTAGTCGCAAGCCATGCTCCGGAGAGGAAATCTCACCCCAAATCACTCGCCTGGAAGTAATATACATGAGACTCCCGAACTTTAAGGCTGCGTCCATACGCGTGCACATATTCATGTTTGTCCCTGCTACATAGTCAAATCCCATCACATCGCCTGACAACCCGTACTCGAGACTCGGAGAAACTAATCCGAGTCTCGAACGCCACACTGTTCAGCATCCTATTCATCCATATTCCAGAACCTCGACAGTACCATAAGACGTCACTCCTCGAGGACTAGTGGGACTATTCTTCTGGATAGTCCAGCGGAAATCACATAGAACAACACACCTTCTCCAACTTGACAGCGCCCCTCGATAACGATTATCTCTCCCATCGACACCATCGAAGCTCCAAACCTGCCTTGACCCTACACCTAACACACAACCAGGACCATGACACGATTACCTAAAAGGCGGCTTCCTATGACCCCCATCTCTTCATCGAAAAGTCGTCATAATCGTCACACTGCCGTCAACGTTAATCACGCGCACCTGAGTAAAAAGTCAACAGGCCCGAGCTCGATCCACCCCTCCTGACTCACCAAACATTCGATTCTCTTTCGAACTCTCCTTACAGGTTCACTCGACGGCCTTCACTCATTCAGTTGCAGAAGTTCAAGAAGTCCCACCCTTCCCCAGGCTGTCACCGCCTTCCCCACAAGAACCCACGGCCGACCTGTCGCAAAAGTTCTCGAGTGAACTGGGTTCCTATTACGTCGCAGCAGTGGTCAACTACTTATGTACTACACATACTCATGAAGTTCGCGTGATTGGCCTTGCACGTGGATCACTTCTCAGTTGTTAGGCTTCGGAAGAGTCAAGACATTTTGTCGCCAATTGCCACCGAAGGCGTAGCCTATGACGGACATCCACATTTCGATTATGTATCAAGCTTATTGCCGGACGTTTCTCGTCGCGACTTTTTGTTTGCATTTCACTCTGATGTAATCTCTTCTCTAGTGTCGGACACAGCTTCGGCGTTCACTGTGCGTCACCCCATGCTATCACTTGACTGATATAACGAGTCCAACAACTATGTTGAATAAAGATATGTACCTCGACAACTGATAAATATGATAGAGTATCTAGTAGTCTACTTTTTCAACATGGGCAGAGTTCGGCTCAACAATCACAAATCCCGGCACTAACCAACAATACCTCAAAACACCGCACACAAAAGGACCATCCAGGATCCCTCCAAAACCCACATCCACTTGACAAGCAAGCAAGCGAAAAATAAAACAAGCAATTAACAAGATTAAATAAAAAGCATAGTTCATATAATTTTGGCGGCATATGCATGAGGTCATACTGGAACTGAGAGTGGGTATAAGGAGCATATGCCATAATGTTGGAAAACTAGATGTCCGGATGAATGGAAAACGGCGAAAGAAGAAGTGTAAAACCGGATTAGTGGGGCGGAGGTGGAGGTCATAGCAAGAAAAAAGGTAGAAGAGGGTGATGGGGCAAGAGTTACAGAAAAAGGGGAAGCGGGGATGGGAAGACGAACTGGAAGGGGACAACAGATGGGAACAAACGAGACACGGGCAACAGACAAAGCGGAAAGACGAAAGTCGAGACGAGAATAGAATGGCAAGAAAATCCAAGGCTACAATCGATAGAAAAAAGATAAGACTAGGACGAGAGTATAAGTAACTAGAAACGGGGTGGGGGAAAAAGATCTATGAAAGTTGCAACCGCCTCAAGGAGGGCGATGAAAGCAAAAGATGAGACGCAGCAAATACGAGAAACTAGAATATAGGAGGCCTATTATAAAATAGAAATAGAGTCTATGTTTCAGTGGGACGAAAAAGCAAACCAAAATGCAGAGTATTGAAAATTTGACGGAGATTAAAAGCGATATGGTCAGTGGACGCACTGAGGTATCAAGAAAGAACTCAATACCGGGAGGAGGGCGAGTTGAAAAGCTGTAAGGAAATGGCTAGTAACGCGTTCAACGCGTTACCTGAGAACGGGGTAGAAAGAAAACAGGATCACGTCCTTGCACCGACACCAATGGCCCTTGCAGTGTTCCCAAGGATTTTTTTGTAGTAGGATCCACCCTCAGCGGTTTCAACCAAAACTCTGGTTTCGGGAGGTATCCATCTTTCCCTAGCATCTGCTTTTTCTTCGCTGGTACTCCTTACCATCATTTTGGGTGGTGATGGCTGGGATAACCTGCGAGGCTTCGGAGGGATCGGCGGAGGGGGAGCGTTATATGCATGCGAGTGAGCATACGAAGATGTCGGCGCGGGCGTCTGTGACCGAGATGCTGCATAGGCCGAAGCAGAAGAGTAATGGGAGCCTGGGCCGGGTGTCATGGACCTAGCTGAGACCGGAGCGGGAGTATAAGATCTTCCCATTCCAACAGCAGGGGTCATTGATCTGACCGATGGAGTAGCACTCCTCATCGGAGAAGTATGAGAGTACGTGGAAGGTGCGGGTGTTTGGGCCCTTGCAAGTGGTGAAGGGGTAGCAGGTGTCGTGGGCCTAGCGGACGACGACATTGAGGCAGAGCGTGAATGTAAAGCATTGTAACGGGAGGATGATAAAGGAGAAGCAGGCGAAGTGTATGTAGTTGGTGAGGTGGCGCGAGGAGAGGTTGGAGAAGTAGATTCAGCAGAAGAGGAGCTGCTGAGGGATGACGCGGAAGTGGAAGCGGAAGATGTGGTGGAAGGTGGAAGGGAACCACCGAGAGACGTGGCCAACGTGCGCAGCTGGCTGACTTCTGTGCGAAGGTGTTGGCATTCTTGGCATTTTTGTTCGTATAATTTTCGCTAGGAAAGGATGTGAGATGGTTGCACAAGGTACCGTCCTAAAAATGACTCACTTGGCTGGTGGATGTGATGAGAAGAAATACCAAAAGCGGAGTCAGACAACATTAGAAGCAGAGGTTAAACTATACTGACCGTTTCAAGTCCGCCTCCAATCTTTGGCTCGTTAATTCAAGGCTTTCAATTTTTTCTTTGTATGCGAGTTCATTTGTTTTTGCTAATCTGCTGGCTTCAGAATGTGCTAGATGGTTCATGAGGATCGCTCGTAGCAATGCAGCACTCAGGAAAAGGGAGGAAGTCTGTGTATGCGTCAATAGAGTGCGCATATGCTACCGAAAGACGACGCACCTGATCCTCCTTCCCAGATCTGAGCCAATCCTCGAGCTCCTTGTGAAGGGCGGACACTTCCTCGACGGAGCATTTTTTGGCTGCAATCCTGGCCACCTTGTCCTCCAGGCGGCGGGTTTCCGACTTCGAACGGGGATCTGAGTCGAAGCGGAGGAGCTGTGCGGTCCTCTTGGCAAGGAGCTCCCCGGTGAAGTCACTGCCGGTTTCGAAGTGAGGGTAGCGACGGGGAGTGCTCCACCCGCTGGTAGTGAAGTCCATGCGGATGAGACGAACGGCATCGGCGGTGAAGGACTCGCGACAGAATGGACATGCAGGCGAGAGGCGGGGGGAAGTCTTTTCAACTATTGTCGTGCAGCAGCTGGCGCAGAGAACATGCCCTGTTGAAGATGGTCTCGAAAAAGCACAAAAAAAAAAAAACAGAAAAAAAGACACACCGCAGGGAATGGAATGGGGCATGCACTGGGGGCCATACTCTTCTGCGCAGACGTCGCAGGCAGAACCGGAACTGAGAGTGAGCATGGTGCCAGCCGGTGAAAAGCACCTCTCTAGGTGGCGGACGCAGGTGAATAGAACAGGGCGAAGGGGAAATTCTCAAAACCCATTGCATCAACCCATATATATATACCATACGTCATCCACAATCGGAAATCCGTGCCATTGAATTTCGTCCTCCCTCTGCCCTACCACGTTTCTGCCCTCCCCTGCTGCTAGATCCGCACAGAATCATCCAGATTCACCGCAGATTTACACACTTCTTTCTCATTTTGCGCCTCTGCTCAGGTCGCCTAGGGTTAGGGCTACCTCTCCCGAGTCACCTCGTCAACGTACCTCGTATCACGTTCAGCGGACCCCTCTCACGCATCTTTCCTTTTCTGGGTTCCCCCCTTATTCTGATATCCCTCCATGCAAGGACCCCGTTCACCCCGTTCATCTCAAAAAGGCACCCGCTTGAAATTGCCCTTCCTCATCCTCCGCACACTCATTCATGAGCAACAGCACCACCCCAGCTGGCTGGCCACAGCAAGCAGAGGTACATTGCGCATTGCGTAACAGCTCCGGAGGTGCCACCTTCGCTTACCGCCTCTTCCATTCTTCGCTTTGGGAGCAATTCTATTCATATATAGAAAAACTTTTTGTTTTGATGGCGCCCAGCGCCGCGCCTTGTCCTGTTGATTATATCGGTGTTACTAACTCAACCGAGCCATTTTTTTCGTGGGTTCCAACTGTATAGTCGCATCCGCCACAACAACAGCAACAGACCGCCACTGGATATCACACAATCTCCAAGTGGACGTGTCAGTAGCCGTCAATTTCCAGCAACGCCGTCTAATCCCGTGTCAAACCCACGCCGAGCCCGAGGTCACCGTCTGTAATCTCCCTTTCATAGCAGGTCCAATTGTATTGTTATGATGTTACGGCCCGTCATTAGGCTGTTTCCAAGAAACTCTAGCCCGAACTTGGTTGAAGAGAAAGAGATTACTGGGCGGTGGCAGAAGTCTACAGATCTAACCAGAAGCGCTCCTGATTGATCAAATTTTGAAACAGGGTCGCGTGGCGGCGTCGGGGACAAGATCATCATGACGAACACACAGCCTTGACCTGATCGCAATTGTCCTTGATAAACTTGGGATTGTCGCATCACAGCAACCTATGCTCAGAAATCCTTGCTCCTCCACTGCAAGACACAGAACATAACACATAGCTTTTCATATCTCGTATCTTGATGTCTTTATCAGCTTCCAGAACCTGGATCAGTTCACTCTAACCGGGCATGCGTGTAAACCCCCGAGGCTGTTAACATCCATCTAGCACCTCCGATGCGTAAGCCATTCAACGTTTCTACCCATTACTGTCAGCCTCTCAACATGCCCGTTGCTTCACTGTCATCTCCAGGACACGATAGATTGTTCCAGAACACCATTCGAAGTGCAATGCGACCCACAATGCACTGTGCTAGACAATGCATGACACGGAACTGAAAAGCTACACCGGTTTTATGACATTCCAAGCAATGACCGAGGATATACGCGTTCACACCCAGGGTCCTGGAATACGTCCACCCACGTCTGATTCTCTCCGATCATATCCGTAGTAAAATCGCCCGTCAGTTTACTACGGTCTACACTCTACAACCGATGTACCAAGTCACCGGTATTACATACAAGCGGGAGCAAGCAAGTTTCATCCATAACCACAGACGCCGCAGTACATGCATACACCACACTCATTTCGCCAACTTTGCTCCTCGCTGGCAAATAAGCCTCTGTTTGGAATCTCAGCTACGATTAAGAAGGATTCATCTTCCACTGTTCTTATCTATTCCAGTGGCGCACAAATTACTCCTTGGGGTTTCATTCTAATTCCTACCAGGAATCAATGGTCTATTCCTGCCAAGTCCTACAACTCCGTAATCTCGTTTCCATCCGATGACAATCAGCTTGCAACGAGGCAAACGGGGCTCAAAGCGCCGAAGCCGAATGAGTCACACCATTAAAAGAGACAAAATTGGATTATAAATATTCTCCACTGATGACACAGATACGAGATGGCCGACCAGGGATTACACCCTGTATGTAATCACCTGGATAATCATATCTCATACCGTGCGTTATATCTCCCCGTTTCTCTTCCTACACGTAGCCCGTCACTAGAAATACCTCGACCTCGACGTCGTCCGCGATGCTTCTTGTTTCCTATCCTAGCGGAAAGAAGAAACAGTGATGTAGGTGCCAGTCAATCAACTAGCTATCTATAGTTATCTGTCCTCACGAAGGCATATCGTGGGTGCGCATACAGTATTCGCCTCGTGTTTTTGCTTCAGCACCCAGTGCAGAAGCATACGTTTTGGTCTTGTGCGGGGTATTCACGTACTCATACGGAATTTCCCCCTCACCATTCGCCTCGTGTCCCGCATAAAGTTCCCGGCGCCCCCCCACAAAGTTCGCAATCCCCTCCTTTAGGCTCTATTCAAATGGACTGCGTCAAATGAAGAACAGTTAATAAAAGAAACACGTTGTGGGGTCGAAATAGCAGGGCGCTACTGCCGAATTCCGGTATTCTTCATACAGATTCGACTATATATAGTATGTTTTACCAGATTGACAACGCCACCAGAATGTATGCTGGAGGCAATTTATACCAGAAAAACACAATTTATCTCAGTCGTCATCACCTCTATCACGCATGTCGCATACAAACGTCAAATGTACCTCGTTGGGGCGATTCCCTCGCTTGATGAGTTGGTGATTGCCCAGATGACGACATGATGAATTCGCCTACCAGGCCCAGCTTGATGGATAAAATGCGAGATCAAAGATCGGATAACCCAGATAGAGATAATCTGTCCATTAGCCTAGGCATGAACGCAACCTTATAAAACTGCAATTACGAACGCCACGCACACGGAAGACAACGAAAGCCTAGCTAGATATTAATGACGGCCTGTATGAGAACCACAACAAATTAACGCATCCTTCAAGCGCTGCGTAAACCGTTCATCATATCGCACTGACCGCCCATTTCTTCTACGCGGAAGCCTAGGATTTCTGCGAAACGGTCCGTAGAGCCTACAGCTCAGCCTCGAGGCATTATAATCAATGCTCTCAATGATCCCAACTCCGCCTGCTCGTCATTTTCACAGCAACGCGGATTCTGCAAATTTTTACCCCTTGAAAAGCGCATCATCGAGAACCTGGAAAATCGCCTCTCACCCTCCCATCGATATAGTGCCCGTTCTTCATCCCTTCTTGGATCGTCCCTGGTACCCAATATCATGGTAACACCTCGAGGCAAAGGTCCTCACTTCTCAGGATAGGGTCACACTTACACCAGGTGGAAGCAAGGTTCGAATTCTGGAAATCGCCGCTGAGTCCTAACAGACATTTTAAGCTTTCAAGGTTGATAGAGCCAACCTGCGCAGACAAAGATCAGAGTCATTTCCACTGTATAACTACAGACGTAGATAGTGTAGAGTTTAAGGGACAGAGAGCGCTACGCTCCGCAGGACACTCCTCGAGTCTTCCTCAAGCCTTGAACTATTGCATCCGCGCTGCGGGAGGAGTGTAGCCTAGATAACGGTCCACAATACAAATTGTCGGCCGCATCATTGTAAATGTCATAACCCAGTGTCCTTCTGACGTTCACACCACGTTGTAACCACGAGGATATCGCGAATTTGTTGTCGGGAAGATGATAATTGTCGCGAGGTACATTTTTGAACATATTACGAGGCGCATTGGACATCGAGTGCAGATATTTGAGAAGACGCTATCATGCGCCAGTCGAGCTTTGGTGGATGTGGAACGATTTGCTCACGCCATGCAACAAACAGCCTCGTCACTCAATACGCTGCCTGCTCGAGCACATGTGAACTCGTGCCACTAACATCCACAATACCACCGTACCACTCCAGGCTCCATGAAACCATGCCGGAGACCGAAAAATAATCAAACATCATTGCAACCCGACAGCACCTCATCCTCGAGGCCATTGAAAGGCTCCGCTTAACCACATGCATGGTGGTCCCGGAGCCGAGGTTCTTAGCCGTCCCTGAGAGAAGCTTATCTTACTTTGGGAAAACTGTCAGAAACATATAAGAGACGAAAGCGCGTCGGGTTCCGGTTACAGCTGATCGTGACTGATCCTTTGCAGCCTCGAGGATCTGGGCTAAGGGGAACTCTGTGCATTCTTTCGCATGCGCTTGGTTGTGTCCATGCACATGTATCATCCATTGGTTCGGTAATATTCAGGTACTTTATTCCAAACCCAGTGCAAATCGATTTTACTAAAAGATCACCCTGTGAGCTCGGAGTTATGGATAAGGTCCACGGCAGCCTTCGAACGTGGTACAATCCTACACGGGAATGGCACGGGTTGTCTACGGGTATAAATCATCAGCAAGAAACCTTTGGCTGAGATGCAAGAATGCATACGTAAGTAGTCCCCCCGTGACGTCGGGCTCAAACGGTATTTGATTCCCAGTCTCATCCAACGCGGGCTTAATGTCGAACACCGCTAAGATGTGTGCGATCATTATAAAGAGTGAGTTATCACTGAAGAATCGTCCAGGGCATATCCTTCTTCCAAAGCCGAATGCCGCAACGGATGGATCGCGTACTGTACGGTCGAGCTTACCGTCCTTGAGGAAACGATCAGGGATGTATTCGTGAGGGTCCTTATAGACTTCCGGGTCGTGCAGAATTGTCCTAGCAAGCGCGTGAGCATGTTCTCACAGAGACTAAGCGGACATGAGCCAACCATGCGCCTCCCATCACGATCGTCCCCTTCGGTATATAATATCCATTGTATTCGTCCGCTTCTGTTGTCATGTGCAGGATACCTGAAGGGTGTTGGTTTGGGGAGTGAAAATGGTACAAAACACGCACCCAGTGGGGTGACGAGCTGCCACCGCATGGTTTCCTTGACCATCGCACTGATATATGGCAAAGACGTGCGATCGTTGAACTCGGGTAGTCGTCCTCCCAGGACTGCATCAAGCTCGGCCTGACCTTTCCTTTGCGCTTCGGGGTACAAGCACATGGCCATGAAGAATGTCCGTAGTGATGAGATGGTCTGAATACGCTATTCCGTGAGGGTCCAGAACCAGGAAGTCATCGAAGCCTTACAGTATCAGCCCCCCCTATGCTAGTGCATTTGTTCTGGCATGGTATCGATGGAGAAATGATACTCACCGACATAGGCTACAGCACATACGTTCCTTGCAACCGTTTCTTCCTCGGCCCGGGTGGGCGAATCCCGGTCAGATAGTTTTTCTATTAGTGTCACGGCTATGGAAGGGGCTGCAGTCCCCGCTGTCTAGCGTGTAGGGAGAGTCAAAAAAGTCAAAGATATTCCCTGACTGAAGCTCACGATTTGTTCTTTGACCATGTCGAATGGGCCATGGCAAACCTCCTGGTTGACATGGCGCCAGTGATTCGCCTTCCGCTTCCATCCCGCACCAGGAAACCAGCTAGGAATGTATTTCATAATGGGGAATGTATCCACAAGATACCTTCCGGGGACTGCCGCATCAGCAAAGCCTTCAAGAGCTTCTTCTGCATTTTGAACGTATTCGTTATCGAGTCCTTGTATTTTAATGCCGTACACAATCTCCATAACTATTGATGCAAAAGCACTAACGAGTGATTAGCAGAAGGCTTCGATGTATAGGTGTGCGCACGCACAAGGAAAGCCATTTTGAGAAATCCTCAGGAGATTCCAGAAGGTTCCGGATAAGAGCGCGGGCTGCATTGAGCTGAACCGGTTGATGTTTGTTGACCACGTTTGGGTGGAAAAAGTCGTGAAATAAACGACGATGCCAGCGCCACCAAGGTCCATAAGGGACGAGTGCGAAATTGAATCCCCAGTCCATGCTGCCACAGCACGTCAAGACAGGACTGAAAACTTCTGAAGCAACCTACAGGTCCATGATCATGGCTGTCTGAGGGCGGTCTGAGTAATTGCTCGAGCGTCTCTCAAAAAGATCATTCGTCCTCTCCAAGCTTCCAAGAACCAGGAAACCCTGCCCAAGAACATTTAGATAGACCATATCCCCTATCAAATCGGGGGTCAAATGGAAGGAAGGAAGAACTGCTTTTGTGAGCTGACCATGTTTCTTGAACATATCATGGTAGGCCAGCCATGGTTTGTGAGTCGGAAGGTCAGATAAATTTCCGATAAGCGGATATCCCTTTGGTCCAGGGGGGAGAGGTAGGCTCTGAGGGTTGATTGTACCCTTGTACAGGTACTTCTTCAAGCACCATAAGCCTACGAAGTAACTGACAACTAGAAGTGCGCTGTGTTGCAAGAGGGAGTCCATCGATGGGAAATGACAAATCTTGTTTGGTTAAATAAGCCTTGGACCTCTACGCACTCCCACAGGTGGAGGATGGAGCTTTCCCGTGGCTCACACTTATTATACCATAGATGAATATCAGAGGTCGGTATCAAGCATCGCGTGCTCACAACGACTCCAATGGGCCACCTTCGCAGACTTCTTGTCTCATTTGTTCTCACAGGGATACCGTAATGGGCACCGCACCTCCGATTCGACCGTTCCGAGCATTCATCACCGATGAAGATTATGGGGTGCCTGTGCCCCGAGTAGAAATTCTTCAGAGCGGGCGAGTGGGTTAACAAATCGGCAGTTTTATTGTGATCGTGCCATAACCCGCATTCCAAAAATTGTAGTCATTGCACCTTATATGCTGTGTATCTACGGCAGAGCTTCGGTAGCACAACGGATGTAGTGGCTCACTGGCGCAATGTTTACCTTGCGCAAGTGTTTGAACGAACTCAACCTGCACTGGAAATCAAGACAAATGATAAATGGTCCTACGCCAGTGACAGGCCACAACTATCTCCTTACAGTTCGAGCTGGAGCTTGCGAACGAACTCGAAGAGAATTCGCGTTGAATCTTGAGATCGTCTCTCGTATTACATTAGTAGGGAAGCGCGGCCCTTACAATTCATTGTTGTCCTTGCAAGGTATCCTTGTGGCAGAGTAACTGACTTAGTGGTGTTGATTAGGCATACTTCTATGCCCTTGGCGGATTGAAGGACACGGGGTACAGTCATAGGAACTGCCCTCACGGTTGTGAGGCTGGAAGCAGTTCGCTGACGTGAAAAAGAAAAAAAAAAGTTGGGTCACAGCCTTTTGGCGGGGGTGGCAACAGAATGTGTCCATTCATCTTGTCGTAGAAGTAACTTATTTCAATCCCGCATAGCTGCAAACAACAGTACAGGCACCTCTTGTCAATCCATCAAGCCAGAGTTGCGTATCAATTCTTCGGCCTTTTTTGAGCGAGGTGTGATCCTACACGTGAAGGGTTCCGGGTACCTATCAATGATAATTAGTGTTAATGGCAAACAGCTTGCTGAATGACCCACGAAAGTAAACCACTCGTCATCTCGGGTTTGATTTCGACTTCGTTCCCATCCTTGTCCAAACCAGGTTTGATATCGTACACAGCCAAGAGGTGGGTAACAATAGAGAACAGTGAGGTCTCAGCGAAGAATCTACCAGGACAGATCCTTCTTCCAAACCCGAAGAATGCCACAGTTGGATCACGAACTGCGGGATTAATCTTGCCGTCTTTGAGGAAGCGGTCGGGGTTATAGGCAAGGGGGTCTGGGTAGGCCTCCGGGTCATGCAGAATCGTCCTATAGAGCACCTTCAGTAAAACTGGTAGCGAGCAAATAAGTTGTGTGATCATACCATGCATTGCCGACCACAAGGGTACCCTTAGGAATGTAATACCCATTATATTCATCAGCGTCCGAGTTCATGTGTGCGATGGCTGAAACATGATTGAATCAAGATCATCCAAATCTCATACTTCAAAAGGTACGCACCAAGGGGCGCAACAAGTTGCCATCGCATGGATTCCTTGACCATAGCATTAATGTACGGAAGGTTTGGTCTGTCATTGAATTCCGGCAAGCGCCCCCCGAGAACTCTGTCGAGCTCTTCTTGTGCTTTCTTTTGAACTTCCGGGTATAGGCACATGGCCATGAAAAATGCCTGTACGGTCGAAACAGTCTAGAACGCTTTGTGAACGACGCGAGGCAAGGCAGGGGTAGAAAAGAAGGGTGTGTGTCATACCGTGTCAGCACCCCCTGCCAATAGCTGAGCCTTTCCTCACTCGGAAAAGGGGGATAAGCCTACCGGCGAAGGCAACTGCACAAGCGCCGCGGGACGCAGTATCCTCTTCTGCAAAATTGGGTGCATCTTCATCTGGCAATTGGCTAATAAGAGCCGTAGCGATGCAGGGTTCTGCCGTTCCTTGTTTCTAGACTCATGGTGAGAAGCATCGCATGGGACCACAGGAAGGGTTGCTCACGATCTTCTGTTTCACCAGGTTCCAAGGTTGATTGGCAACTATGTCGTTGATATGTCGCCACAGGGCTGCCTTCCTCTTCCACCCAGCACCTGGGAACCAGCCCGGAATATACTTCATAACCGGGAATATGTCGACAAGGAAAGAACCTGGATTACCAGCTTCCGCGAGCCCCGTGAGAGCTATTTCAGCCTGGGTAACATAGGGGTCATTCTCTTCTTGGATGGTTTCACCGTATGTAATCTCGACGATAGTCGATGTAAATGCACTATGAAGACAACGTGAGGCTCGAGGCTCCATCCGCCCATCGTCTGGGACTTACTGGCGGACATGGTGCATGAAGTCATCTGGAGACTTCAGAAGACAACGGAGGAAGGCACGAGCTGATTTGATCTGAATGGGCCGGTATTTGTGTACGATGTTGGGGTGGAAGTGATCATGGAAGAGACGGCGGTGACGTCTCCACCAGCTGCCATATGGGAGAAATGACATGATGTAGTCCCATCACATCCTTGTAACAGATCCGGTTCAAATACAGTACACAGAAAATGAAAAGCACGGACATTTCCATGACCATGGGCATACGAGGGCGATCGGAGTAGTTGGAAGATCGTTTCTCAAACAGGTCGTAAGTCCTTTCCAAGCTCCCGAGAATGAGAAAAGATTGTCCAAGAATCTTGAAGTAGATCATGTCCCCTACACACTTGTCAAATAAGCTCATTTTATCAAGGGAGGTGCATACCGTAAATTTTGAACCACTCGTCATAAACTAGCCAAGGCCTATATGTCGGAAGGTCGAACAAACTACCGATGACTGGGTAGCCCTTTGGGCCGGGCGGCAAAGGCAGCCGATTTGGGTTGTTACGACGTTCTTGAATCAGGGCATGAAGCCACCAGATGAGGATCAGACCACCTGCACATAGAGCCGTTGGGTTGGGAAGGAAACCCATTGCTGATCAACAGAGAGAAACTCACCGTCTGGCAGCTTAAATAGGCCATGGATAGCCCTAGTTGCCTTTCGCATTTGGTAGTTGCTCCTCCTAAGAAGTCATTCTATAACGGCCATGAAAGTCATGGTTGGGACCACTATTCCATGGGCTCCTAATGACAGAAATATATGACCTTTGATTTGGTGGGTAAATCTAGGAGCCGCTGGTGGCGCTTGATGAGTTGCTAGGAGAAGCTCGTGGATAGTAAAAGCGCCCCAGAAGGTTGATACGATATAAGTGGACATGAGAAATTGTTTTTGCTAACAGCCTTGGGTCTTGGTAATCTATTGGATCTTGGTAATCTATTGGGTATTAATTACCGCAAGTGTTTTGTCACACGGGGTGCACCTACTCTTCTCGAGATCGATAACTTTCGCAATGTTAAAATTGGACAGAGGCGCCGGTGAGCCAACAATCAGCAATCGATCTCACAGCATGATGGAGGTGAGGGGTGAGGTATTATTGAAAGAAATCATATCCAGAATGCCACATTATTAGGTCAATGTTGGTTGGAACAGATGGGATAGAAAAGTGAGGATGCCGACTTACTGCGTATCATCTCTGGGATTTCAGCGTGGAAGACTCTCTGTCTTACGTTAGAGTTGTCAGATTAACAGGTAAAGAGGGATGAATGAGGTATCGGTCTCCTGGATTCGTCAACGCATGTAATGATGCACCACTGTGATACAGGGAAATTTCCAGATGTTGCGCAAAATGCTGGCCTGTACACGGAGAGGTCGTGGCATTCAGTCTTGAACTCGTGCATTCTGTAAGTCCTGATGGGTACATTAGTAGGATATTCTTGATCTGGGGACGATGAAAATAGTTACGGAAGGATTGGCCCTTATTAAAATGGACGTTCTGGGCTGGGAGGCTGATGAAGAACGTAGACCCTAGCGACTTTCAGTCGCTTCGTTCTATGATTGGAGAATGATGTAGTTTGCTAGGACCCATATGCACAATACATGATACGTCAATATCTGTGCGTAACAACCATTTAAGGATCTCCACCATAAGAGGAGGCCACAAGAAGCACAAAGGCTAATTCATGCACTGTGCGTTGTAGACAAACAGGGAGAGCAAGCTGGATAGGAACATATGACGGACAAAAGAAAAATCAAGTACATTGACTTATGTAGTAAGTTCAGCATCATGAATCAAACCCTTCCCCGCTTCATTCCGGGTGTAGAAGTTGTAAGCAATAGCTGGATCATTCAATATTTATGGATCAATCCATTAAGCCAGAATTACGGATCAATTCTTCGGCCTTTTTCGATCGAGGTGTGATCCTACACGTGAAGGGTTCCGGGTACCTGTCAATGATAATTAGCGTCGGCGGCAAACAGCCTTGGTAAATAACCTACGAAAGTAGACCGCTCGTCATCTCGGGTTTGATCTCGATCTCCTTTCCATCCTTATCTAAACTGGGCCTGATATCATACACAGCCAAGAGGTGGGTAATAAAACAGAACAGCGAGTTCTCAGCGAAGAATCTGCCAGGACAGATTCTTCTTCCAAAACCAAAGAATGCCACCGTTGGATCTCGAACTGTTGGATCAATCTTGCCGTCTTTGAGGTAGCGATCAGGATTGTAGGTGAGTGGGTCAGGAAAGACCTCCGGGTCATGCAGAAGGGACCTCCATAACTATGTCAGTACAGCATGTAAGGTGGGAACGAGGAGTAGATTCATACCATGCATTGCCAATTACAACGGTACCCTTTGGAATGTAATACCCATTATACTCATCAGCATTGGAGCTCATGTGCCCGACAGCTAAAGGCGATCGAATCATTTCAACTCGGTGGTGGTACCTTGAAGAGTACCTACCGAGCGGTACAACAAGTTGCCATCGCATAGACTCTTTGACCATAGCATTAATGTACGGAAGGTTTGGTCTGTCGTTAAATTCCGGCAAGCGCCCCCCGAGAACTCTGTCTAGTTCCGCTTGTGCTTTCCTCTGGGCTTCCGGATAGAGGCACATCGCCATGAAGAATGACTGCACACTCGAAACTGTCTAGTATACACTGTGAGTAGGACAAGAGAAATAGCAGGAGAAACAAGCAAAGCATATGTCATACCGTGTCAGCGCCACCTGCCAGAAGCTGAGCTTTTCTGTACTCGAAGAAGGGGAGCAAGCTTACCGGCAAAAGCAACTGCACAAGTATTGCGGGCTACAATGTCCTCTTCCGCAAAATCGGGTGTATCTTCATCTGGCAATTGGCTAATAAGAGCCGTAGCGATGCAGGGCTCCGCCGTTCCTCGTTTCTACACTGATGGTGAAAAGCATCGTAATGGGGAAAACAGGAGGGGTTGCTCACGATCCTTTCTTTCACCAAGTTCCAAGGTTGATTGGCGACTATGTCATTGATATGTCGCCACCAGGCTGCCTTCTTCTTCCACCCAGCACCTGGGAACCAGTCCGGAATATACTTCATAACCGGGAATGTGTCGACAAGGAAAGATCCTGGATTGCCGGCTTCTGCAAGCCCCGTGAGAGCTACTTCAGCCTGGGTAACATACGGGTCATTCTCTTCTTGGATGATTTCACCGTATGTGATTTTAACGATGGTCGATGCAAATGCACTGCGAGGAAAACCTATGAGATTCGAGGCTCCGTACGCTCGCCGCCTGGAGCTTACTGGCGGACATGGTGCATGAAGTTGTCTGGAGACTTCAGAAGACGACGGAGGAAGGCGCGAGCTGATTCGATCTGATTGGGCTGGTATTTGTGTACGATATTGGGATGGAAGTGATCATGAAAGAGACGGCGGTGACGTCTCCACCAGCTGCCGTACGGGATAAACGTCATGGCGTAGTCCCAGTGCATCCTGGGAATGGATCTGGCGTCAAGTACAGTATGTGGAAGATGAAAACCACGGACATGTCTACGAGCATGGGCATGCAAGGGCGATCGGAGTAGTTGGAAGATCGTTTCTCGAACAGGTCATATGTCCTTTCCAAGCTCCCGAGAACGAGGTAAGACTGTCCAAGGACCGTGAAGTAGATCATGTCCCCTATGCGCGTGTCAGAGAGGCTCAATTTGTCAGAGGAGGTATCTACCATAAATCTTGAACCACTTTTCGTATACCAACCAAGGCCTGTATGTCGGAATGTCGAATAAATTACCGATGATTGGATAGCCCTTGGGACCAGGTGGCAAAGGCAACCGGTTCGGGTTATTTCGGCGCTCTTCGCCCCGGATGTAAAGCCACCAGGCAAGAGTAAGGCCGCCTGCACATAGAACGATTGGGCTAGAAAAGATACTCATTGTCGGCGCAGAGAGAAACGCACCACATGGCAGCTTATATATGTGACGGGTGGCGCTATTTGCATTCTCACTGTTTGAGGGTCGTAAGTAGACAATGCTGACTTGTATGGCAGTTACTTCTTCTAAGAAGACACTTCTGTGGCACCTGGAGCAGTCGTGCACCGTAATCACCACTTCATCCTTTCACCTCGACGTTCTGGTCGGTGAGGTTCCGATAACAGAAATATGGAACACACGATTTGGCAACAAATCCAGGCACCGTCAGCGGCGTGCGTCAAGCGTTGGAAGCGCTTGGGCGTCTAGAGCATCTCGCGGGAAGATCGACACCAGTGGGAAGGACGGAAAGATAGGTGGATCTGAGAGATTGTTCCCTTGAATTGTAACTCGAGTCTTCGCGATTTTATTGATCTTGATAAGCCGTCTGGTTCCATGTGGCGCATCTAGTCTTCTCGGCATCGTCGCCACAATGCAGCAGTCAGGAGGTTACAGTGTTTAATGACAGGCGACGAGATGATAGCTAACGGTCAATCATACCAGCCACGAAGGAAAAACCGACATTACTGATGAGAAAAAAGTCGCATCCAGAGCACAAAATGAACTAATCGATATGATGCTTGTTGGAACGGATGAGATAAGAAAGCGGAGACATAGTTTTAAATCCGTGCCGTAGGGTGGATCCATTGAATGGAAGAAGCGGAAGGGTCACGGCTCCAGGCCTTATAGCTTCTTGACAGCATGGATTACAGCGACACACAGGAGCTTCTAGGCGTGGGGCGTAACGGCGGCTTTTACCCAAGGCCATAAGGTCAAGCTCTTCGTGAGCTCACTTTTTAAAAGCCCTAATTATCAAAATTGACAGAACGTTCCTTGATAAAGAGGTGAAAATGTATCCGTAGAAGGTTTGCATCTATCGAGAATGAGCGTTTTCGGTGAGGACAGGCTGAGACTGTAGCAACTCTCAGGTTGCTTCGTTCTGCGATTGACGGGGTGTGAGAATGACAGATGATCGCAATCGCACGAATCGGAGTTCAAACGTTCACAGAATGCAGACGAATACGGAGAGGAAGCTGGAGAAAATATAATTAGTAAAAGAAGAATTGAGTACATTGGTCTCACAAGTTCAGAATCTGGATAACCCTTTTCCTATTCCCTTCTGGCCGTCGCAATTGTGAATAATAGCTAAATCAATCAGATTTTCGTGAATCCATCCATCAAGCCAGAATTACGGATCAGCTCTTCGGGTTTCTTTGATCGAGGTGTGGTCCTACACGCGAAGCGTTCCGGATACCTATCAACGGTGATTAGCGTTAGCGGAAAACAGCCTGCCGAATACTTATACCCCGCTTTTGAAAGCCCTGACTACGGACAGTCGAACGATTGTTCCTCGGGTTGGAGTAAGGGGAAAAGGTGCTGATAGAGGGCTCGTATCAATCGACAATGAGCATTTCGGGTGAGACGAGACGGGCACAGGGATTAAGTGACTCGGGGGTCCCTTCGATCTGTGACGGGAGGGTGAACCGATGAAGTTGCATGCATGGCAAGTGATATCCATCAAGGAGCCGAAGACAGCAAGAAAATAAACAAGATTACATTGTACACACAACATCTGCGGAACGTAAAACATAGATATGAGCATAGCAAACAAACAAGGGAAACGAACGCTAAAAAGACTACAGCAGACAAGAAAAGAGATTCATAAAGTACTTCATTCCATGAGTTCAGAGTTTTTGATCAATTCCTCAGCCTGCTTCGACCTGGGCGTAATTCGACAAGCAAAAGGTTGGGGGTACCTGAAATGATCTCCGTATGTCAAAAAGTCCAATAGGCATGCACATGGGGTACATACGAGAGTAGACCAGTCGACATACCCGGTGTAATCTTCACTTCATTCCCATTTTCATCTAATCCGGGCTTGATATCGTACACAGAGAGCACATGTGCGATGATAGAAAAGAGCGAATTGTTAGCGAAGAATCTGCCAGGGCAGATTCTTCTACCATAACCGAAGGACGCTACGCTTGGGTCCAGCACCTCAGGGTTAAGCTTCCCGTCCTTTAAAAAGCGTTCAGGTTTGTATTCCAAGGGGTCTTCAAAAACTTCAGGGTCGTGAAGAATGCTCCTGCGAGAGTGAGTGAGTACGGCGTTTGGGGTCAATTCTGAAAACGGCAATGTTCGCACTTACCAGGAATTTCCAATAACGACCGTTCCTTTGGGAATATAATAGCCGTTATACTCATCACCGTTGGTACACATATGCGGAGCAGCTAGTATTTGGCCAGGTTGAACGTCTTGAGAGAAAATGAAGACGAAATGCCGCACCAAGTGGAGCCACAGGCTGCCATCGCAGGGACTCCCTGACCATGGCATCAATGTACGGAAGGTGCGGTCTATCGTTGAACTCCGGGAAACGGCCTTGAAGAACCGCGTCGAGTTCTACCTGGGCTTTCTTTTGGACCTTTGGATGAAGACACATGGCCATGAAAAACGTTTGTACGGAGGAAATGGTCTGAAAACTAATGAGTTATCAATCAAGGGAAATGAAAGAGTTCTATACCGTGTCAGCACCACCTAGAAGGGGATCAGAAGGATATATAGTGGTGATTATGAGAGGGAAACTTGCCAACGAAGGCGACTGCACATGTGTGACGAACAAGTTCCTCCTCCTCTGCCCGATTCGGAGATCCTTCGTCTGGTAAATTCTGAATGGCCGCTGTTGCGATGCAAGGTCGTGCCATCCCCCTTTGCTACATCGAAACGTTAGAGACGGTGGACGCAAAGGCGCGAAGAACAGCCTAACCATCTGATCTTTAACAAATCGGAACGGGTCATACTGGACCGAATCATTGGCACGCTTCCACTGTTCTGCCTTCTTCTTCCATTGGGTACCTGGGAACCAACTCGGTATATACTTCATGATCGGCAACACATCAACTAAGAATGCCCCGAAAGGCCCCGCTTCTGACAGACCATCGAGGGCTTCTTGGACAGCAGTCACGTAAGGATCGTTCTCTTCTGCAATGGTGATACCATAAGTAACTTCCATGATCGTCTGCGCGAACAAGCTATGAATAAATGAGTAAAAAGCAGGTATAATGAAGCTGCACCACTCACTGGCGAGTATGGTGTAAAAATTTATCCGGAGTTTTCAAGAGTCGGCGAAGGAAGTCGCGAGCGAAAGTCGTCTGGATGGGCCGGTATTTGTTGACAATATTTGGATGGAAATGGTCATGCATGGACCGCCGGTGACGACGCCACCTGTCCCCGTAGGGCATAAATCCCATATTGTAGTCGGAAGTGTCCATTCTGAGAATTACATTATGCATTATCAGCGAGGAGTATTACCGTGTGGATGAGGCGTGGTTGACGAACAACTCAACCATCATGACGGAGTGAGGTCTGCCTGCGTAATTTGAAGAGCGCTTCTCAAAAAGGTCATACGTTCTCCTATGGGATCCAAGGATGAGGAAAGGTGATCCCAGGATCTCGAAATAAACCATATCTCCTGAGAATCTGTTCTAGCCAATGCCAGGAAGATCGGGAACGGGATGGACGTGCCATAGATTTTGAACCACTCATTGTATACCAGCCACGGCTTTTGGGAAGGAAAATCAAGTAAACTACCAATAATGGGATAGCCTTTGGGCCCAGGCGGTAGAGGCAAGTTATTAGGATTCTCCCAGCGATTTAATACCAGTCTGTAGAGCCGCCAGGCGACCAGAGTGACCGTTGCATAGAATAAGAAAGGATGAACGGGGAGATCCATGACTACCAACAGAGCAGAGAGATCCTGAGCTTTCTTTATCCTTGATATGTCTTCTTATGACTTCTTTGCAGTTTTCTTTGTGGCGAATTTGTCCTTGGCAGCTGACGTTCGAAGAATGTCCGAAGAGTGAGATGTATCCCACGCACGAAGCATTGTGGAGAGAATGCGCGTCAGCTGATAGTACGTATGTGCATATGCGTCCAGGATACCACCTTGACAGAATTCGTGGTGATGCTGACTGTATCCGAACCATTTGACAAACCGCAGCGTGGGGTTGGAAAGACGCAAGGATTACCGACGCTCCAAGCAATGGCGGACATTTTTCCGGTGAGGCTATCAGGACGAGCTCAACCCATGGAAATACTCTCATAGATAACCATGAGTGCAACATCCTTGTCAGATTCGACCGCCAGTCCGACCACCAGAATATCGGAGAAGGTCCTATGCCAAGTCAGTTTAAAACATCATAAATAAACTATACTCCTTTAGGATAAAAGAGTCCATCAGTTTGCACGTTTGGCAACGGTCTGCGATGATTGTCAAGTCACTCCAAGTGGACAAGGTAAGGGCCCCAAATGCCATCCCAATTGGACTATGGCGACTGCATACGAGATTGGCGATCCAGCTAGTCTGACAAAGAGCTCGTTTGTGATGATGTTCCGGTTCAGAGAAGCGAGCCACAGGATGTCGTGAAGCAATTCAAAGTTGGAGTAGCGTCTGGAATGCACAAGTGAAAGAATAAGTTCCAATATTGAGTGGAACGGAGCGTGACGTACCGTGAGATGGGGGGACGCGGTCACGCGTCTGGGAGCATCCGGTGTAGCGATGCAGACATCAACGTTCCATTATACTCCGTAGTTCTCTCGATTTCCCCCTTGGATCACTTCCCTATCTAAGTTGAAGCGCAGTGTCATGCGATTTGCCGCTCCCCGGTCCTCCTCACCGTCGCCAGTCAGGGGGTAAAGTCGCGCCACAGTTCATTCCGTGTTCGCAACTAATTCTAAACCAGGCAAACTCGGCGTTCGACATATGGCCTTCGTTCGGAATATGAGGACTCAGATTCAGACGTGTTTGATGACACAGACACCTCAGAGGAACTCTTATCGCCAAGCAGCTTCGAGGATGGCGATATATCAGACTCTGAATACGAACCAAAGTCAGTTAGAGTCTCTCTATCCTAAATTGCTTGTTCATACCACCTACAGGAAGAGTCTTTCGAGATCGCAACGGTCACCCGAAGAGATGAGACAACTGGAAGAAACGATAGCTTCTATCCGCCTGCGCACACGGCATCATGATCCTTACGAAGAGTGGGAAAAGCAAACCCGAAAGGAGGCCTTTGTATGTCACTAGATCGTCGTTTAATGGTTCCGGGATTAACCAAGCCCTTACCCACAGGTGACAGCTCGCAAGAAGCAGTCTATGACGATATCTGAATTTCGCGAACTACAAGAACGTCTCCGTCTGGAAGAGGCCAAGAGACTAGCCTCTCAACATGAAAGCGAGATGGCTGCCGTCCAAGCAAAGCTCAACCAGCTTCGTCTCAAACAACAAGAAGACGAGAGAAAACTACGTGATGACTGGGATTTGCGCCAAAAGAAGCTCTGGGCTAGAATAGAGACTGTCATCAGGCAGGAGGAGGAAAAGGCTGCTAAGCGATTGGCGGAGGAGCAAAGGAAGAGAGAAGAGGAGCAGAGGAAGAGAGAAGAGGAAGAACGGAAGAGGAAAGAAGAAGAGCTCAAGAAGCGGTTGGCAGAAGAAAAGCGACGCGAGGAAGAGGAGCGGAAACGGAAAGAGGAAGAGGAGGAGAAGCGGCTGGAGGAAGAAAAGAAGAGGAAAGAAGAGGAGGAAGAACGGCTGCGAGAGGAAGAGGAACGACAGAAGCGAGAGCGATTAGAGGCCGAGAAACAACAAAGGGAAAAGGTTGGTTTGTCAACTCCAGAGGATGACTGGCGAACAGCCCGCAATAATCTCAAGGTGCAACTTTTTTCATTCACTCTAATAATAAGTAGTTGACAACGTTCCAGCGTTTGAAATCCGAGATGGCAACTGTCAAGGCCAATAAACCGATGAAAGCAGAATGGGGCAAATGGCGGCGCCAAATTAGACCCAAAATCGGTCAGCTAACGAACGATCCCATTGCTATTAATCGTATCGTGAGTTTCCTCACCTGTTGGCCTATGCGATATACTGACACCACCCCAGTCCCAGGAACTTTTGGATATAATTCGACCCCCAACGGGCGCACATCATCCCCAAATTCACCTCGCTATCCTCTCATCCCTCGCGAAAGATATCCTTTTGCAAGCAGAGATCGAAACCACCGCCGAAAAAAATAGCGCCGGTCCACTCGCACAAGTAACATTCAACATTCTCTCCACGGTAGGCGATTTTGCCGACGTATTCTTCGCCAAACTTGTCCAACGCATTGGTGGATGGCCGATACCAGCAGTTATCCCAAACAAGGATTTTGATAATCGACCATGGACCGATAGAGATGAAAAGCTCAAGGTTATGGGATACAGGAAAAGTGGGGATAGCGATAACTTCGAATCAGAGGCGGAGTTTACGTCGCGCGCAGCTGGCATCATGAGGATCTATTTCTCGATCTTGAAGATCGTGCCAACCCAGAATCCGTTGCAGCCTATGTTCCAGCTTCCTCGATACTGGACGTGGTTCGCGAGGCTGCTTGACGAAAGAATTTTGCTGGAGACGGCTGTTGCTGCGCAGCTAATGTATAGTCAGTGCCACATTTCTTTTCTCTACATTTCTTGGACATTGAACGTGCTATCTATAGCGGCGCTGGACGTCATGGGCCATGATGCCCTCCAAATCTGGGGTGCACAATGGGTGAAGATGCTTGCACTTATATACGAGGGTGTTACCGTTGGAATCGGTGCGGACAAGTTTATTGGAGGTGTCAGCCCAGAGGGCAAAGCCGCACGTGTGAGGGTACAATTGGAAATTGAGAGAATCATGACTCCATAGTCTGGAGTTCCCGATCGCCTCATTCATCGTTACAGTTTCAATCTCCCATCTTCGTTTTTCTTTTGGTTTGTGCCGTTCGCTCCCGCGTTCTACCTCACTTTTCGTTAGGCTCCCAGTCATAATCTTGTATCATATATTTGGATGACATCGGTATCTATGATTCGTTACGCATTTGTCACGTTGCATCGCGCAGTGAATAAATTACAGAATCCAATGGATCATCTAGTTGCTTCTGATGAGCGTTTAAACTTTCATAGATTGGTAATCGGAAGTATGCATTCGAGTTGCTGAGCGGGTTGTGCGTTTCTGGTGGAGAGGTTGGATTTCACTGTCGATGTCTTCCAAAAAGCATCGTCCCACGTCTCCAACACGCTGCTTTCGGACTTCGGTGATCTTTATTTAACTTCAATTGGACTGGACATCGAACAGGAACGTTCTCACTCCATGCCAAAAATATTGAACTCGGGCATACCTCAACGTCATGTACGAGGGTAGACCACCACTGTATCGGCTTCAGGATTTTTGGGGTCGCTTCGCATTTGGATCCGACCTTAAGATAGATGGGACTTCCGGAGTCACTCCCCTCGAATACAACATATAAAAAAGGACCGAACTTCGAAGTGCCCTCTTTCACAACCATCGTAACTACTGCCTCGTTTCAAACCATGGGGAACTCTGCGTCAGCATTACAGATATACGAGGAGGAGATCGACCAGAGCATGAAGGACAAAATCAAAGGGAGTGCAAGGCAAGAGTTTGAGGCCACGCTGAGCCAACAGGATGTCAGAAGGTTTCATCCACTCTTTTCTATTCTAGTTTTGACACGATGCCTTTTCCAGGTGGCCCAGTATATCGCAGCTGCGACGAATGGAGGAACGGATTTCAAGGCTATAGAGGCAGCGTCGGGCGACCAGATCGACATATTCATGTCGTTGATCGGCGTAGCCACGTTCCCGGTATTGTTCCACTATGAGTACAACGACGATCCTGCCTTGTGCAAACCACCCTTGGCAACCGGAGGCGCGAGGCCTGTTAGTGGTTTTTGCGGTGTTAGCACCCCACTCGATACCCAGATCCTCGGATACCTTGAGGCTGAGGTGTTCAGGTAAGCTTAGCCCAACTTGTGTGAATTTATCCAAATACAATTCGCCTTAGTAAATTAGGCTTGCCGACATGGGTTGAGCGTAAGCTTAATTTTCCATGCTCGTTCCAATTCCTAAGTGACAACGCCACCAGAACAAGCCACGGCAGAGTTAGTCGCATTGATAACCATGGATGTGAGAAACATCGACAGCCAGGAACCTGAATGGTATAATACATACTTCCATCGGATGTACGACTCTCCCGTCGGAGACCAAGGCGATTGGAGACTTGATACCCAGATGACAATTGTGAAAGGTGCCCTCACGTTCGATGGACTTCGTGCCGGTTTCGCAATGATCTACTTCAGGAACGTACGTGGTCTTCCCATTAATGTCACGGAGAGTTAATCAACTCTACTCGGCAGGTTGCCTATCCAGCCCAGTCAAGCAATAAACCTATCCATGACGATATTCGCCGTGAGGCCTTCGCTTCGGCTGCAAAGCTGGCTGGCGGCCCTACACCAACTACAGATGCACAACTCTCGGATACGCTCAAGCAAAGCAGCACAACCACATTCCAGAGCGAGTTCGGCTTCTCGTACGGCTCAATACCACCGGAATCCTGGCGCGCTGAAGGCGTATCATCTGCGTATCTCAACTCTACCATACAGTTGATGTACCTCCCAGTGCTGAACCCGGAGAGCCCCCTTAATCTGGAGTATGTGAGCACCTTCATCGAACAAGGACCCTTCAGGTAAGATTTGTACCTCCTTTCGTGCCCGATCTTAAGCATTGTATATTCATCTATAGTGACCTCGACGTACCAGTTGCGTCTGTCAAGAGTAAGATAATGTGGCTCATGCCGTAATTACACCCATATGCTCATAGCGGAGTTGCATAGGGGAGGCCATCAACGACTTCGTCGCAGACTCCCAGAGAGTCCTGGCCGGATCAGCTGTGAACTCCTGGGCCACTAGCAGCATCGACTATCTTTACCACCTGGCCGATCCAACTCTCAACCCGATTCGCCAAAAGAGTGTCCTGATGTCGTGGTATTGGTACGGGCTGGACTCGCTTGGGTACAGAGTTCCAGCCACATATATCTTCGTGCAGACGGTGAGTCAGCTCAGTCGCTGCCCGTCATCATTGATGGACCGTATCGCCAGGTGTTTTATGAAGAGCTTCCAGTTGAACGGAGAGCTGTGAAGCGTCTCTTCCAAATTCTTTGTGACAAAATACGTCAGGAACTCCAGGTATGATCACCACTCGTACAGTATTTATGTTCTTTCTTATGGTGAATGTTCGCCCAGAGACCGCCTGTGCCGGACGATGACCTGCTGAGCCTCAAGGCAATGCTCATTGAATACGCAAGCATGAAGTTCCAATCCAGCTTTGGGTTCGCCTATGATGGCAACAATTCCAATCCTCCTGACAGGAGACCCGGAGGCGCCGTTAAGGGGTACGATGAACTTCTTCAAACAAAGAACACCCCGACTTCCGCGGAAGAGGTGGAGAAATGGCTTGATGCTGAGGTTTTCCAGTGTGTCAACAATCACACGTTCCCAGACCCGAGGACTTCATATTGACCGATGCTATAGGAAGGACAGTCTTACGTTCCCCACATTTGCCAACAGTACGTAGATTTCTGCTATCCTCAGTATAGTTCTCAGCACGATTTTAGATAAAATCTGGGAAAAGATACGCGATGACGTAGTCGAGTTTACGAAACTAACGACATCCGAAAATTGGTATACTGCCAGTAATAGCACTGTCTACTTACACCCAGACGGGGGGACAAATATCAAGCAGTACTCCCAGTACGTGTACGCAGTTGGGGAGCTCGAACTGGACGGTGTGAAGGTCACCAGGGTCTACGTCTGTTACCTTGGGGTAAGTCATAGTCTGGATTGTGTCAAATTCCGTAAAGGTTAACGACCACCCAGGTTTATTGCGGAACCACAAAGACAAGTTGAGAGATAGGAACGAAAATTGGCCCCGTTAATCTAAGGAACTATGCGAGTCAGGAGTGGGAGCCTTGGAGACATTGTGTTGTTGTTTTACGAAGTAAAGGAAGCGTATTCATTTCAATAAATATGCAAAGTGCCTCCCGTTTCGAGGAGAACAGTAAGGCAACATCAGGGCATTGATATATGCCCATGGCAACGACTTGATTGGGTACGATCTGCCTGGCTCCGTCGGAATGCATTGTTTGCCGGAGCTCTGGAGGAATCGGCTTAAACTAGGTGCTGTAGAGCCGCCGTGGTTTATGTGAACCGCCTAAAAGCTGTAGGCAGCTTGTGAGTCGAAATATATTTTGGGCACCTCGGAAGCGACTAATCTACTTGCTACAAGGTCGATATCACCAATGCGAGTTCAAGATACCAAACGAAGAACAACCTATGGCCCATACGTCTCAAAATACGTACTGTATATCTACCCCAGCTGACTCCTTGCCCAAATCCGAAGTGGTTGAAGTTACTTCGGATGCTCTCGCAGAATAGCCTCTAAAACACTATTTTACTCTCCCAAGAAGTCATTTCAAACTCTTCAACCTCCTTCGCCTCTGCCATCATAGCTTGCAACGCTTGATAGTGTGGACTCCACGTGAAGTCAATTACTATCTGGTTGTCGAATGGTTGGGTTGAGAACTCCGTCAAACGAGCATGGTGCAGCCAATGAGGGGACGCCGGATCGTAAGGTGGTAGCGTGAGGTCTTCTGGATCGTCCTCAGGGCTCGACCAGTCAACAGGTCTGTTGCGCCTCGAATATAATACCACAATCAACCCATGTGGTGCAACATCTCCCACGGTAAGGCGCAACGTGCGCAGGCGTGGAAACAAGTTTTGCGCCCCAGGTTTAAACAAGTTTTGCGCCCCAGGTTTAAACAAGTTTTGCGCCCCAGGTTTAAACA